>SWBL01000380.1:0-45559 GCA_024195585.1 Aureobasidium sp. EXF-3400
CTAGCAGTAGTGCTTAACCCTCGACCGCGACTCTGCTTTTGGCGTAGCATGTCCCCGACTTACACCACTTCACCAGCTCAGCCCGCTACCGACACGTCTTTAAGCGCGCTACTCGCGTCGCAACAGATGAACGGCCATCCGCAGTCAATGGACGCTCGCCAGCAGGAATACGCCCACCAAGCTCCGCTCAAGCAGGAGTACTCGCAGCAGCAGCCAGGTTTGAATTCGCCCTACGCTTCGTCGTCCTATACCGGAAACCTTTCTGAGACCCTCTCCTCCCCAGACCAGAACCAAGCTGCCCAGTACCACCCAGACGTAAGTCAATTCCAATGCTGCCCCGACTTCGATCCCGGCCACTGACGCGCCCGACAGTCTGCGCGCTCTGCTTCTTTCCCCGAGTACCAACAGCAACCTCAAGGCCAGCCGCAACAGGGCCAGCGACCATACCCCGAGCAGCAGGGTGCGCCCCGTTACCAGCAGCCAGGTGGCCATCCTCACGCTGCAATGGCTCAATCAAGTCGGTCCATGCCTCTTGCCAGCGCGTTGCGCGACACGCGTTCTGACTCGGCCATTGCCATAGATCCTACGATAGCTGCACAGAACCCGCAGTACCCCCAGCAACACGCCTACTCTCCATACCCTCCCCAGCATGAGATGCACCAGTACCCTGGCCAGCCTGGCCAGCCAATGTACGCGCCGCGCCCCGAGTGGGGAGCCTACCACGCTCAACCTATGCACTACCCCGTGTCAGCCGCCGGTGGACCGCCAGGAATGGCAGCCGCCGTCCCCAGACCTCCAGGTGTAAGTCATGGCTTTGTAAGACTCCATTGACGCGTCGGAACGCGTTTTTCTAACCATTCGCAGGGCGGACACCCAATGTCCACCGTCTACTCGTTTGTTCCGATTCCCGGTGCGCAGCAGCACAAGCGTCCGCGCCGTCGTTATGAAGAGATTGAGCGCATGTACAAGTGCGGTTGGAATGGCTGTGAAAAGGCATATGGCACGTTGAACCACCTGAATGCGCATGTTACTATGCAGTCGCACGGCGCAAAGCGCACTCCCGAAGGTATGCAAAGACTTGAAAAAAGAATGTTCAAATGGGCAGCGCATTTTGCGTCGCAGTGTCGCATTATTTTCTTAGTGCTTACCCCGTCCGCTGGGTTGGTTAAACCACCCTCCTTTCTCGCGGAAGCTAGCACGCCAGCCATGCTTAAATCCCCTTAGCGCATGCACCCCGTAACACAAGCTGCACGTGGAAGGACCGCGCTAACTCGTCACGTTACAGAATTCAAAGAAATCCGCAAGGAGTGGAAGGCCAAAAAGAAGGAAGAGGAAAGCGCTCGCAAGCAGGACGAGGAGCGTCAACGCCAGGAGGCCGGTCGCGCAGCCCAGGAAGCCGGCACTCCCACTCAGCCCGCCCCGGCACAGTACCCGCAACAGCACATGATGCCTCCTCAACCCATCAGCAGTGCTCAACTACCACCTATCGGCTACGCTCCTGCCGCTCCACCTACTCCCCAGCAATACGCTCCGCCACAGCAGCAAGTCGACGGAGCACAGTCCTACCCGGCCGGCCAGATGTACGCAACTAACGGAGGCTATCCTCAAAGTCCGTACGCTCAGGGCGGCCAAATCTACCAGCAACGTTAGACACCCACGTTCCATCATCATTTCGCCGAGACTAACATCACGACAGACCCTGAACAACCCCAGAACCAGGCATATCGACACAACCAGTAATTTCCTTGCCCTATCCACGACAAGTCAGTGCCCTCGTAGCTCGACCCGAGCCAGGCCCTGGCATCGATAATTCTTTCTTTCAAAGTCCGCTCAACATCCTCAAAACGGACGCAGCTCCCGCTATTACCTTGCGGTTGAGTTTGCCTGGAATCTTCGAACAAGCGCCCATTCATTATCATCGCAATCGCAATATTCATCTCGTCCGGTGGTTGGAAGCTCTGCTTTTTCACGATACCACCACATGTGCGATGTTTCCTAATCGACGTCTCTCAATTTCTTTGGTTCCGGGTGGTGTCATTTCGGGCGTATCCCTGTTCGGCCTCTGCTTTCGGTACTCGATCGAGACCAAAATTCCGGAGAGGTCAAAGAAGCAATCCTGAGTGTAGTTGTACTTTTGGCATGCCCGGTGGGCCTTTTCGTTATTGCTTTTACGTTTTTCCTGCGAAGCATGAGGTATCTGGGTGGTTTCCGTCTCGGTTTATGTTTATCATGGTTGCAAAGAGGACGAAATGTTGAAGTGTGACGAGTCCAGATTTTTCTACATTGCAAAATGAACAAAAACAATCAGAACAAAACCACATCTCGAGGACCCCAGTACACTTTAAATAATCGTGGAATGGAAGGAAGGGTAAGCTAAATCAATGGTCAGAAGCACCAGGAGGAGCCGTCGTCCGTTTTGAAACCCGCCGTGGTTAGTAAACTATCATGACCTTATCCATTAGGCTCGCACGTGGCCTGGCACACTACCATCAAGTAGTTTATCACCGTTCCATATAGGCCGCTTGACTAAACACGCAGACTGATGCGTAAGCCAGCAGCGGATCATGTAGTGTTTGGCCTAGTCGAATAAAATCCAACGCGCCGACAGACAAACCAGCTGGGGGACCCTGGCGGCAGTGGAAACACACTTGGTTTAGATTCGCTGGCGCCCGTCGACCAGCAGTAGGTACTGTACCTAGTTGAAACCTGGAATCGTCTTTGGCGCGATCAGAAGCCAAAAGATAGACGGACTCGCGCGCCTAAAACATTTAAGCATGAATACAAGCAGCATGGCGATTGACATTCCGACGGATGTACCGTGCAGCGAGCAGCGGTCCGGCGCGCAAGTGTCTTGCAAGGAACGAGCTGAAAAGAGCATCACACTAGGCAAAGCAAACTCCAATCTACTTTCTTCTAGCACTCCCTCTAGTTTCCGCGACTACGGCACCCGTCTTACCTACTCAACTGGGGAGGCCTTTTCTGAACCCTTGTCTGGCGCCTGTTGCTGTCAAACGCTTACCTTTACGATCTACCCGCAGCGAGATCTTGAACTACTCCGTTGGTGCGCTTCTAGCTGACCAGCAAATCTCTTGTTTACAACATGCCATCGGTGTCTTTTTTCGCGGATCGTGATTTAGGTGACTGCTGCGCCACACACACCAACAGCAGAGCCGCTGGCGCAAAGCCTTTCACGATCGCCTTTGACAGCAGATGGCGCTACAGATCGTAACTGATGGATGAAGCTCGTATTCAAAACAGCGGCGGCTGTCGGGGTCGCGCCAGTCTACATTTCATCCTTGCAACATAAGACGATCACGGTTGTTTGCATACTGTCTCCTGTCTTCTCAAGCACAACCAAAAGACAATACAAGATATCAGCGCCATGAACAAGCAAACAAGCTGCAAATCAAGCTAAACTGACAGCACCCTACCGTCTTCATTATATTTCGATCAGGAACGCATATTTCACAGCAAGAGCATCTCACCAAACAGTAGTCCCTCCTTCCGATGCCCAGAAACCCACCAAAAACTGACACCATACCACAAACGCTCATATGTTAGGGCTAACATCCAACTGTACACCTCCATGGCGGCGTCTATTGATCGACCCAGGAATCCGGGTTCGCCTTGCGGGACATGGCTGCCGCCTGCCGGGTGCCGGCTTGTCCATAATCGGGATTTGCTCCGGTGTGTTATCCCTGGCTTCAACACTTGGTGCACTCAAAAGTATTGTTCGTAGCCTTTGGAATTCGTCTGGAACTTCTTTCGCTTGTGATGCACGAGACTCAGCCGAGAAGATTTCCATACACTGATTGAGCGTGTGTGATGCATTTATAGAACGATGGAATGTGATGTAATCGGCCACTAGTATATGATTTATAGGGGCTGAACAGTCCTTTGAAACCTTGGAGGCTGTCTGAAGAACTTCTCAGGCTCATCTCTAGCCCCATCCTTCCAGTACTCGTACTCCATCCATGCATTCTCAGGCATCTGTGCCTCCGTGGCTTCGAGAAATGCTCCCAGTTCAGGCGCCAGAGGAATAACACCAGTCTCAAGAACGTACTGATCCCACATCTTGACCATGCGAGCCAGACGCTCAGGCTCTTGCTCAGCGAGGTCATGAATCTCGCCAGGATCTTTCTCGAGATGGTACAACTGCCACTTTTCGGGACCTTTGGGCTTGGGAATGAACACAATCTTCCAGTCACCACAGCGGACGGCTGCACGACCACAAGTCTCCCAGCCTGTGATGTGATCCTCAGGATGAGTCGAGTGGGTTCGGCCTTCGATGAAGGATAGCATACTTTGGCCACGCATGGGTACAATCTCACGACCTTTGTAGTTAGGTGCTGGGTGTGTGGCACCCGCCATCTCGAGGATCGTAGGACAAAGATCCATGACGGTGGCAAAGTCATGACTGATGCTGCCTTTTTCGACGCTGACATGAGAACCAGAGCTGGCAACCTCTACAGGTCCGTCGATGAAGCCATCAGAGCGAGTCTCTATGTTTGCAGGGAAGCGTACGACGAAGGGTACGCGAACACCACCTTCGGTAGTGAAAGCCTTGTAGAGACGACTTGGGGCTGTTGCTGCCTGAGCCCATCGTGGTCCGTACCAGACGAAACTGTCGCCACAACCTATGTTCTCGACAGAATTGTTGTAGTATCTTTGGAGATGCTGCATCATTTCTCCCTGCACCATAGGATACGCTTCATAGGCTGCTCCCTCAGCACCGTTGTCAGACATGAAACAGACCATCGTATTGTCCAGTTCTCCGGTTTCCTCGAGGTAGTCGACGACCTTGCCAACATTAGTATCGATGCATTCGACCATGGCGGCAAAAACCTCCATTGCCTTAGCAGACTTGGCTTTTTCTTCAGCTGTCAAAGCGTCCCAGGTTTTGACCTCATCTGCTATCACTTCATGTGCTTCGACATCATGAGCGATGAGACCAATTTCCTTCATTCTCTGCAAGCGCGTCTGTCTCAGCACATCCGGCCCCTCGTCGTAAACACCCTTGTAGTGTGCAATGTACTCATCGGGAGCTTGAAGAGGCCAGTGGGGTGCGGTGAAAGGCAGGTATCCGAAGAAAGGTCTCTCGTCTTTCTTCTCTTTGCGTTCCTTCAGGTACGAGAGCATTTTATCGCCATAACCATCACTGCTGTACCACCCGTCAGGCAGCTTCTTCACGTACTCACCATCTTCCGAATGAAGAGCGATGAACGACATGGTCATAAAACCAGGAATCTTGTCAGGCGTTTGGAGTTGGGGCTCGTAGGCGTAATGATTCGAACATGCTGGTAGATGCGCAAAGCTTCTTTCGAAGCCTCTTACTTTTGGGCTACGCTCGGGTGTCAAGCCAAGATGCCATTTGCCAGACATGATTGTCAAATAACCAGAGTCTTGCAGAATCTCTGGCAGTGTAGCAACTTTTTCGTTGAGATAGCCTTCGTAGCCTGGCATGCCTCTCTGCGGAGCAGTATCGAAGCGCTTTGAATTACCCTCTGCTGGTGCGTTTTGACCGGAAATGTTGGTCCATTCGATGAGGTTTCCTAGACCTGCGATGTGATGGTCTGTTCCGGTCATAATCCTGTATAGATGATCAGCGCATTCCTTTGTCACTTTTGCCGAATGTTGACACAGCAGCAGATAACAAGCCAATGTGTACTGCTCTGGAACCAATGTTAAAATACAACATACATAGCACGTGACGGTGAGCATGCTGCCGCTGCGTGAAAGTCTGTAAACCGGATACCATTGCTTGCTATCTTGTCAATGTTTGGAGTTCTGATTTCTCCTCCAAAGCAAGAAAGGTCGCTAAAACCGAGATCATCTGCCACGATAACAAGGAAGTTGGGACGCTTCTGAGCGCCATCGGTTGCGTTTGAAGCCTGAGATGCGGCCATGCTTGCGAGGTGTTTCGAAGCGGGTGAACATGTAACGAGCAAAGTGCGTTGCTGTGTTAAGAAGCAGCAGAGAAAAAGGCCAGAAAGACGAACAACTTCGACGAAGACAGAGTGGGTTGCCCATCTCGAACAACACGGCAACGAGTAAACAAACCCCTCAGATATCACTGTAGGATCTGCGAGCGGGGATGATCAGCCAGCAAATGTCTTGATGCGGCAAAGTCACACACAACTTGTGTTTCTTGTTTATCACTCTTCTATCGGATGGCGTGCTTTTGATGGAGAATAACTCGACATGCTTCTAGACACATTGTTACGCGACAACTACTCTGCTATGATAGCCGAGATATGGCAGCTATGTCAAAGCGCTTTAAACAACCGTTCCAAGGGCAAGAAAGTCGAGACATCCCGTTATCTTTGGTAGAGATCATGAGAGCCAAATGCGATTTTGGTAAAATCACCCAGTGGTGTCACCTCCGATGCCTCAGGCTTGTCGAAGAACAAAGATCCGACTCGCGAAGAAGGAAGGCGCGTCCCAGCCGCGATTCTACCGGAATCACACCACCAGAGACCGCGTCCCTAGAGCTCCACACATTACGACTCTTCCTCCTTGTCTCCAGCTTGACCATGTTGGCATTCCAGATGACGTTGACCATGAGCTGATCCTGCGAGATTGCAATACGGTCTGTTGCCTGAGCGCATCTTCAGTTCGCTTTCGGCTCCCCTACTTCAACTCCGTCTTGCTGCAGATATGCTGTGGTTCCCAGTGCAGCAAGATCATGATCACTTCTTGTTCCTCTGGCCGGATGTCGCTCCTCAACATTTACCCCTGCCTACCAATGCCGCATAGTTGTACAACTCATGCCTCTTGTGCTCTGGTTCTGGACCACGTTTCCAGACACGCGAGATCAGAAAGTTGACAAGGATGTGACTGCTCCTTTTGGTAGTGTACCTCTTCCAGTATACCTCAGCTATTTACCGATCTCGACCGTCGACCGCGACAATGATCTCGTCTTCTAGTCTTGTATGGAGGCGGTCTGGATCTCAACTGTACTGGCTTGTCCCGGGTCTTACCAGTAGAAGACAATCCGTTCTTCCTTTGACCAAGTCAGACCCTGGAGATATTTGCTTACCATGTCGCCATAATGATCCTGGCTTGCGAGCCTTACCACACTACTTAAAATAGAAGCTTACCCCCGCCGTCGTACAAATGTCTTCGCGAGGACTGCAGGTTGCCTTTGCATCAACATCAAGGGGTCAGCTTCTCGACCAGTATACGACAAGGACACGGGATAATGGAATACGGTAGGTGAATATGGCGATAACTAGACTCAGGACTGATCGGAGCCACCGAAACCCTCAACGATTTCGAATGCGACGAGAACTTCTGCATGTCCATGCTGCCGCTACGGACATGATGGCTTCGGAATACTTAGCCTACCGGAATGTCGAGGACGACGAGGCGTAACTGACAGTCAGCTCTAGCATCCTTCACGTATAAGATCCTCACACCTCGCAGTTTCTGTTTGCTAATATGTACCACTATGACCTTCACAGCTGCGTTTCAGATGACAGTCTGTATGCCCTAGCCTGGTCTATACTCTCGGGCCATCGCATCAACCCCTTACAATGATGGGTTCTAGCTCAAAGAAGTCTCGATTGGACGCGCGTCTGGAAAATGTATGAGCAGACCTCTGTACACCAGGAAGTGTCCAATGAATCTCGGAATTGTGTTGGTTTGACAAAGTTCGATTGGCAGAATACCCAAAGGATTCTTGGACCTGCGTTCTCTCCTGACCCGGGTGTTGATACATCCCGATGCATTTGTCTTGCGCTGTGTAAGACTACCCACGGTAGACGCTGGGTCCCATCCCTGGAGCATGGACTAGCGGAAGCAGTATGATTGGACACGAGCAATAATTCAGCATCTTCGAGACTATTCACAAGGCATCTCGTACGCCTCAGATGAGGGGAGAAGCAGTATCATGACGTCGAGAGCACGAATTGTCGAGAGACGCTCGACGGGAACAGAATGAGCTTTTCAAGCACGCAAGAGGGGCAGCTCATGTTTGCTGAGGTGGAAAGAACATAAATACTCGACAACTCTGCTATCATCAACTCCCTCATCAACAACAGCAACAGCATTAGGAGTAAAGCACCTGATCATACTTGATCCATTCAATCTCCATAACACGAACAACGTACTAGCAACAAGTCAAGATGGTTTCTTCCAAACTCCTTCTCATCGCCCTCGCCAGCGTCCTCACCTCAGCTACTGCTGCACCCGCTGAGAAAAGAGGAGGCTCCTCCAATGGATACAGTAAGCCATGACTTCATGCCCTTTTGCAGAATCATATACTTACAAAGTACAGATGGCGATTTGGCCGACAACTTCAAGTCCTTCTTCCAGAACTTCGGCGGCTGGTCGTCTGATGGCAACTACAAAGGCGACCTCGCCAAGGACCTCTCCAATTTTGCAAGTGGCTTCGGAGGCAAGCTTTCCGACAAAGATGCTCAGTACTGGGCCGACACTCTGAACAGCAAGAAGAACAATGGCGACTTCAATGGCTGGGTCAATGGCTGGGGAGGCAATGGCAATGGTGGGCAAAGTGGTTGGGGCTCTGGCTCTGGTGGTCATGGAAGCGGCAACTGGGGATCTGGAAGCGGAAACTCAGGTCACGGCAACGGCTGGAAAAGAAGTCTTGCTGCAAGAGGATCCGGTGACGACTCAAAGAGTGGAGGCCAAGGCTGGGGCGATGATCAAGGCTCCAAGGGATCTGGAAAGGGCGGTGATTCTGGAAAGAGTAGTGGCTCTTGGAGCGGCGATGACTCTGGAAAGGGTGGCGATTCTGGAAAAGGTGGCTCAGGATCCTCTGACAATGGCTGGAGCTCTTCGGACAACAGCAATAAGGGATCTTCTTGGGGATCTGGAGACAACAGCAACAAAGGTTCTTCTGGCAGTGGTTGGAGCTCTTCAGACAATGGTAACAAGGGCTCTGGAGGTTCCGACAAAAGCTCCTCTGGTAACGGTTGGAGCTCTTCAGACAACAGTAACAAAGGATCCTCTGGCGATAGCTGGGGCTCTGGAAGCGACAAGGGCTCTTCTAATAATGGATGGGGCTCTGGAGACAACAGCAACAAGGGCTCTGGAGGCTCTGACAAGGGAAACTCAGGCCATGGCAGTGACAGTGGCAAAGGTAAATCTGGCGACAGCAAGGGCAGCGGATGGTAAAGCTGTCTTCAGAGAATGTGTGGGCAGAGCTGGTGACTTGATGAGTGAACGAAAATAGTCCTGTTTCGGACGTACACACTCCTTTGATATAGCAGTATGATAGTATGATTTATATTGAACAATTATTTCTTTTCTTTCCATTTCTTCATCCCTCTAAATGTGACTCTTTCTTGACTATTCAGTCAAATACATCTGCCGACAATGCTAATGTGAGATGAGGCTCCGAGTAGAAAGCCAGGGTGTTCCTTGGGGGTTTAGAGTAGAAAGTGACGCAGACTGTGGGGGGTCTTGGCAAAGGCTAGGTAACAACAGACAGCTCTCACGATTGAACAAGGAGTCAAGTGCATCCAAGGACAACAAGACGAACCTTCGGTCGCAATGGCGTACTACAACCCCCAACAACAGCAGCAGCCGTATGGTAATGCTCAAAACCTACAATTCTACCCATCGTCCTACTCGAACCAAACAGTTTCCGGCACGTCGACACCCTTTCAAGCATTCAACAGTGGAGCGCAAACATCAGCATACCCATCAAGTTATGGCGCAGGCTTCGGCGGCCAGCCTGCCGTATCTGGGCGTATGGGCGAACAAGGAGGCTTGACAATGGGATGGTTGGCAGCCTTTGGCACTGAGGGATACCCTGGAGAGCCGCCATTGTTGGAAGAGTTGGGTGTCAACTTTGGACACATCAAGACAAAGGTGTGTGAAAGATATGGACAAACAAGATATACTATGCCAATGCTGATGCAACGCGACAGACTCTTACCGTCTTGAACCCTCTGGCTAGAATCGACCAGCACATCATGGACGACTCTGACCTGGCAGGACCCATTCTCTTCTTCCTGCTGTTCGGCACCTTCTTGCTCTTGGTGAGTAGTCTAGAAACATCACATGTATACATGTCACTAATCTAGTACAGTCTGGCAAGCTCCACTTTGGTTACATCTATGGACTGGCAGCTTTAGGCAGCATCTCACTGCACTGGATTCTGTCGCTCATGTCACCACCCCTCTCTCCCGCCGAGGCGTCAGCGCAGCAACAGGACGCTGCGTCTGCACACGGTGGCCACTTCTCGGCAACTCTGACCATCTGGCGTTCGGCATCGGTCCTCGGATACTGCCTCCTTCCGCTCGTCTTGACATCTTTTGTCGGCATTGCACTTCCGTTGGATGGACTATTGGGTTACATCTTGACAAGCTTGGCAATTCTGTGGTGTACATACAGCAGCAGTGCCATGTTCTGCGCTGTAGGAAGAATGACTGGCATGCGGGGACTGGTCGCGTACCCGCTGGCACTTTTCTACGTCGGCTTTGGCATCATGGCTATTTTCTCAAGCAGGGGCACAGGTACTCTTACCAACAACCTCAAGGCTGGTGCATAGATAAAAGATTCTCGGGCAGTATGATACAAAAGATTAGTTTAGTCGAGAGACTAGAAAAAGGATATTCATGAATAAGAAATGTTAGATCAGATTAGATAAGACTTCGATCTGCGGCACGAGTCAGTGACGGGATTCTGGTCAGCAAGTTTGGTGGCCGAAGACTCCCGAATCTCCATTTATCGACCATCCATCGACTTTTTTTTGCCGCCTTCTTGTAACTCGTCTCGCCTTTGTCACAAGACTTCAACTACTTCATATCACCCTCATACACATATAATCATTCACAATGGGTTGGTTCTGGGCAGATTCGACACCAGCTGCGCCCGTCGCGCCTCATCCTATGCCCGCCAACTCTAGCGCCGCCCCTCCAGTATGCACCTGAACATCGCAAGTCAACAACAGTAACTGACCTCTCTACAGCCAGGATGTCCCATGCACAAGCCCGCCGGCGATGCTCCGACCGCACCACCACCCTCGGTCATCACAAAGCCCACAGACTCAGCATCAGCATGCCCTTACGTGCCACCGACTGAAGCTCAAAAAGAGCCCTCCGCCGGCTCACCCTCATACATTTCCAAACTGAACCCACTCAACTACATGCCCAAATCCATTTCCAACCAACGCGACCATGACGAACAGAGCGTCGACCTCCCCCTCGACCGCGAACCCTCGACCATCCCCCGCGGCGACGGCCAAGGAAACTGGGAATACCCTTCGCCACAACAAATGTACAATGCCATGTTGAGAAAGGGCTACACCGATACACCAGCCGAACACGTCGAATCCATGGTTGCCGTCCACAATTTCCTCAACGAAGGAGCTTGGCAAGAAATCGTCGAGTGGGAAAGACGCTTCTCAGCTGGTCTGAAACGAGGCTGGGAAGTCTGCAAAAAGGGAGAGGAAAATGCTGGTCTGCTTGCTGAAACGCTGGCGAGAAAGGATGCCATTGCTGCAAATACGGATACCAAGGATCCTTCTCTAGTGCGCTTTATGGGTAGACCTTCAGAGTTGACCCCCAAAGCACGTATGCTGCAGGTTATGGGATGGCTGTACCCTTCCAAATACGAGACTGAGCCGCCGTTTGATCGTCACGATTGGTTTGTGAGGAGAGTGCATCCAGATGGCACAGAGAGGGAAAAGAGATATGTCATTGATTACTACTCTGGTCCTCCCGAGGAGACTGGAGAGCCTGTTTTCTATCTGGATGTCAGACCCGCTGTTGATGGACCTTTGGATGCGGCTGAGAGGATGGTCAGATGGGGTGGTGATGTTTGGTGGAGGGCTAGCGGGGGTATTGTTAGGGATGAGTTGGCCAAGTTGAAGAAGTGAGCTTGCTGACACGAATATCGGTATCCGAGGAGCTTGTATTGCTTGAGGTGTTGTTTGGAGTCTCGGAGCGTTGCTTTCTCTGTTCCATCATTCTTGTATCTTTTTAGCCGGAGCGAACGGGTTCCTGACATAATGACTATCTCCACTTCTACATTCAGCTGATGTTTCCTCGCATATTGTATTCCAGGTAAATTGGCCATCTCGAAATGTTGACTGATGGTAGTTTGTGCTTGTAGTTTCGAATCCTATCACTTCGATCGTTAATTACATCCTCACCCAGATAAAATGTCAAAGCAACAACGTAACTCACACCCGTAAATATCAACACCTAGGTAAAGGTAGATATTGCTAGTAACAAAGATAACATACTAAGGTATCAAGAGCCTTATGCATTTTAACAGCTATCGCGTTACGAACTTCTGCACACGGAAAGAACGAAGGAATCTTGATGCGAGCTCGGTCTCCGCAATGTCCGAGGCGAGGTTGGATAAATAGGCACATAGGCAGTCACTATCAGGGAAGGTGTTGCTTCCACTGCTGGCGACATCCAACTTCGGATCTACTTTCCGTCATAGCATACATATACACGAACAAATTGTACTAAGCGTCACGACAAGACTCGATCCACAAAGGTGCGTAGGCTGTTAAGTTGGCCGAGCAGATGGCTGATGACGAGCGGGAAGCGCGTCGGCAATCGGAACGCGAAGCAGCGGATCTGATTAAAGTGCAGCGTGCCCCCCAAGAATCAACATGACCAAAATGGCATCTTTACTTAGAGGTCTCTCGTATCGTTTTACGCCTACACCCTCCTCGGACTTTACCAAGGCAAAGACTGAAGACCTTCTCTTCACGAAGACGGACCCTGCTGTTGACGGCGACGACTGCCTGCACGACTGTGAATCATGTTCGATCAAATATCCCCGCAAGTTTGAGACAGATCAAGACGACAAGCTCTATGGAAATATCGCTGGCTGGAACACGCACTTGATTGTTGCCACTGGAAAGACCGACTGGGTTCGTGATGTTGCCGATGAGAAGGGTAGCGTTATGGAGGCCGTCGCAAAGGCAGAGGAGCCTACCAACGGCGTAAGTGCATGCACATCATCAACCACCACTTCAAGACACTAATCCCTCTCCGTAGAAGATGATGCTCTCGGCCTCCAACATGCCCATACCGCACACTTCGCATTCAGACCCCGACGGTCAGGTCCGCACCACGCTTCTGCTTCTTCCCGCCTTCAAGTTCATCGATCATGTCACTCCAGCCGCCGTGCCAGACCTCATCAAACATTGCGTCAATACTGCTCCAACAAATACAACCCCTCTGGCAGATCCTACCTCAGACAACTCCCTGACCTCGACGCCCTTGCCCTCGGGTCTAGAGATGAGATCGTGTCCTCACAACTACTTGATTCTGCTGTGTTCGCATGCCACAAGAGATGCTAGATGTGGCCAGTCCGCTCCCCTGCTCAAGAAGGAGTTTGAAAGACACTTGCGACCTTTGGGTCTGGCTCGCGACTTTGACGACGAGCGTCCAGGAGGCGTTGGCATCTACTTCATCAATCACGTTGGTGGCCACAAATACTCGGCAAACGTTTTGATTTACAGAAGACGCCTGACCCCTGATGGCAAGCCTTTGGATGAGGCTGCTCAGTGCATATGGCTGGCCAGAATCAAGCCTCAGGACTGTGAGAATCTGGTCCGCTACACCATCCTCCAAGGCAAGGTTGTCAAGCCTGGACAGCAGCTTAGAGGAGGCTTTGATCGCTCGACTCAGTTGACCAGCTGGTAGAGATATAGACACAGCAATAGAGAGGAAGAGTTTAGATGATAAAGTGCTTAATATGCTACCAAACTTATGTGCTCAGCACGTGTGTACTCCCGAGACTCTCTCCATCCCGACAATGTACACCTGTAACGCCACCATGAAACCCTTGTCCGAGAAACACCATTAGAATGCCTTACAAGAATGGAATAAAGAAAATGAATCCAAGAAAAGCAATCATAAAAATCCCACGTCGTTACTTTTTCTCAAACCAACCATCCATCATTATCGTTACTGGCGTTAAAGGCAGGCGTCGAGTTGGATCGATCCAATCCCAGCGTTAGCTTGGGCATTTGTATGATGGGCAGACCAATCTGTGGCGGTGGCTCCGTCTTTTTCGGACTCTTCTTTGGACTCGATGCCGCCATTTCTTCCTTGCTAGGCCCATATCGCACGTAGTCAATGTCCCATCCGTCGGCTTGAGCGGCAGCTATCCAATTCTGCAAGCCAGAGTGTACACCGCAGTAGAACTTTTCCTTGCATGTACGCATGGTGCCGCCCATCATCTTCTCCCAACCACTGGTCTTGAGTTCCGAACGCAGCTGGTTGCGGTCTTCTCTGGTTAGCAGTGAAGCGATGAGGCCATTGACGAGATCCAGGTGCGATGTCATGTATGTGGTTGCATCCCACTCAACCCCACCAATGTAGGGCGCAGCTGGAACTGGTGGTCGGTCTCCAGGGAAGAATCTCTCAGCATAGGTTTGACCAGGCGTCGTGGGTCCATCGGCTCGTGGTGGTGTCGTGCCATCTCCGTTCAGATTCTCTTTCTTTGGAAGCGGTATAACATTGAGGTGGTGCAGGAATATCCAGAACACTTCCTTGGTCACGTTGCTGACTTCTGTGCACCATACTTTGTACGGTCTAGATTGCCGCATGCTAAGCACAAAGGATACTGGTTGTGCGTCTTCGGGTTTTTGAGGATCTGCAAGATAGGCCAGAATTACACGAGCTCGTTGAGCAAGGTCGTGTGGTCCGCCGTTTCGTGCTGCACCAAGATATGCGACTAGACTTTGTGATTAGAGTTGGAAGAACGGGCTGACCGTGGTCTCGACTTACAAAGAATGTTGACAATTATGCCCCTGGTGGTGAATTCGCTAGGACCCTTCTTCTCTTCGTCAAACAGCATGGCAAGGAGTTTGGGGAAGAGGGCATCCGCCAACGTGGCCAGATTTTTGAGAGCGACTTCGGTAGTGCAAAGTCCCTTCAAGCAGAGCAAAGCCTCGTGGAGTAGTTGATCTTCATGCTCTTCGCGCCATTCAATCTGCATGATACGATGAAGCAGATCCACAACTTGAGCCATGCCACCAAGCGATATGAAATTGTCGACCCAAGCGACAGTCTCATTTCGAAGCAAGAGTCGCAACTTGTGTAGCCGACCAACTTCCATCTGGACAGGATCACGAACGTTCTCCAAGTAGGCCACGAACTCGTCGGGACAAGCAGCTTGTGGTGCCCGGCCAGGTGAAGGAGGTACAAAATGCTTGGGCAACGTGCCCGATGATCTCGGGATATGGATCGAGGTGGGTCGGGTTTCTGATTTTGATTTCTTGGAAGTGCCATCACTTCTGGTCAGTGTGAAAGTCTTACTTCTCGATCTGGACCGTTTTGATAGATCTTCCTTGACCTCTTCTTCGCCTGTTTCGACAGTCTGTTGATAGACGGGCTCATCATGGAAGAATGGAAGTCGAGATTCTGGTTTAGTCGGGCTAAGAGCACCTTTGTCTTGCTTGACAAAATCAGCCTTGACTCGGAGTGTCAAGGTACGCATCTTTTGCCGCATGTTCTCTGGAATGTTGCGAGAATCCTAGAGGATGGAGATCAGCAAGCGGCACAGATATACGAGAAGGGGCACAAATTTACCAAGACGGCTTCGAAAGCAGCATCGACAGTCTTTGGATCCAGCTTCTGGTCATCCTTCGGGATGGCACCTTCCCTGGCCTTTTCGTCGAACGCAGCTACGGCGGCCATGACTCTTGGACCGCGTTTGGGCATGTTCGCCAGTTGTTTTGGCGCAGGACGTTCATTACTGCTGGAGCTCACTTTGCGACCAAAGGAGTGTTTACCGTCTTCGAAGCTCTCGCGACTGCCGCGTGAATTGTTGCTACGGCGTGAATCGAGCTGAGCACGATCTCGGTCATGGTCACGACTAATGGGGCGATTGAGCATATCGAGAAAGGAGGTCGAGCCCGGAATGACCATACTTTTAGGACGCCCAGAAGAGGAGGGCCTCGAGAGGGCAGGCTGGCCGTAGGCAGAAAAGTCGCGCTGTTTGGATGGGGTGTAGTCCTTTGGAGTGTAGCGATCAATCTCTGCATCGAGATGTTGAGTGACAGGCGGATTCTGGGGCCAAAGCGAGGTTGTAGTGGGTTCGACGGCTGAGAGTGGTGGGCTTAGATTTTCCTTATCGTGGACAGTATCGCTGAGATCCTTGGATGAGCGGTTCATTTTGCCGAGCAAGCCTCGAAGACTGGTTGATGACTTTGTCTTCTTCATGCGTGTTCGACCATCACGATTGTCTTGGTCGTCTGTGGCACGCTGGCTCTGCTTCTCTTTTTCTCTCTCCTTGCGGCTCTTCCTCTCCTTATCCTTTTCCTTGTCTCTGCCCAGTGATCGTAGTGACACGCTGCTCTTGGAGCGTTTGTGTGGTGGAGCATTTTCCTTCTTGGATCGTCTGCTAGAGCGGTCGTCTTCGATGGGCTGTGTGGTCGAGTGGGGGTGGTCTGGAGGCAGCAGAGGGACCATTTGCGTCGTCGTGTTGGACGTGACTCGACCGAGGTCCTTTGACTTTGATCGTCTGTGTTCTTTGGGCAAGATTGATCTTAGCATCTTGATGGTTGACGAGGCTGCTGAGGCCGCTGAGGGAGCTTGAGCAGGTGCGTGTGTTGCTTCTGCAGGGTTGTGGACGCCAGCTTGCCCATTGACTCTCTCATCCATGTACTGTAGGTGAATGATGATCAAGAGCTTGGATCAAAGGTGGTGAGAATTGTATTGTTATCCCCGCCGTCTTGGACCAACTCGACTTGTTGATGTTTCTGTCGTTGCCAGGCAACCCGCCCTTATCAGCCTCGTCCCCACACTTTCATCTGCTATCCGCAAGCCGCCCGTCCATCCCTCTTCCGGCACACTCTATCACCATGCAGGAACGTTGACTTGTGATAAATATTGATTGTCTTGCGTCCGACTTGGCTATTGTCTCTCCGCTGTACGGACTACCTTAATGCTTCTTGACCGCTTCAGCCTGCCGCTTGTGCACTCTGCTCTTCAAATGCCTTGCGGTATTGTGCCGTCGCCGATGCTAGTGCTTTGATCGTCGGCTGAACCATTTCCTCCACCGCCTGTCTTCCTCCGCCCAGTCTTTCCAGATCCATCTCCATTCGTCGTCGTTTTGTTGACCTGACGTTCAGCGTCGGGATCTGCTTCTTCAGACTCTCTGCTTCCTGTAACTTCTCCTTCTCCGCTTGGTCTGACACCATCTTGATTCGGTCAACCGATCGATCCAGAGTTTCGACCAATTTTGCAAGCTCGTTGCTCCTTGTTCCATCTCCGGACAAGAAAAGTGTCCAGAAGTAGTGGAGGAATTCTACCGTCGTGTTGTGTGTCAAACACAAAGTGTCGAACGTTGTCAGCGACAACCCTCGCCTCGACGATACATCGGCCGACGCTGCTAACCTGCGTCTGCTAATCGACGCCAGCATTTCTTGAGTAGACTGCGTAAGTGCACCTTTGCTTCCTATCCGTACCCTCTTGCTCCCTCGGCCCTCATCATCTGAGTCCTCGCTGTCCGATTGCATGCCAACCATCTTGCTGAGGTTGATGTTAGCTGCAGAAGCCATCTCTGCGTGCAACTTGTTAAGCACACTTTCAGGTGATTGCTTAGCATAGAGCTGTGCTTCTGTAGATAGCCCATTTTGTTGTTTACCGCCCAGTAAGCGTTGCTGGTCCTTGATATTCAAGACAACGCGATTGTCCCCGGCCTCGGTCTGGAGATCTCGGAGTCGAAGTTCATTGAATGCATCCTCGCTCATACCAATTGGTGCATGGGCTTCTCCATCTGTCGGTGCCACTTGGGCCATCATCTTTTCAGACAGGTTGTTGAGAATTCTCAATATTGGCACCCTTTCAGGTCGCATGGTCTCGTCGGGTCTGTTTCCTTGACGTTGACTGTGGTTTTGCTCATTGCCCTCGAGATCGATAAAATGTGGAACGTGGCCAATATTTGACGGTCCTTTTTCTTGATAGCCCAAGTACTTGTCGAACATCGGATCCGGTGCATCTGCGTCGGTGATCTTTTCGCCTTTCAGCTTCTTTAAGAGTCTGCTCATGAAGAATCGGGACCAGAATGTGTTGCTATCTGTTGGAGGGACGTTTTCGTTGTAGGCTTGTCTGACGATAGGGTATTGCTTGAAGATCAGCTTGATCTGAGGGCCCGCCAGACGCAACGTCAAAGAGTCGGCTTCGCCTTCTTTTTCAGCAGCAACTCGCGTGAACTTGATCTCGGGCAAAACATTGTAGTCGCCCTGGTTCTGCGCCTTTTCAATCGCATGAGCGCGCAGAAGATGTAATCGCGTGGACCAAAACTGTGTAGAGAACTGTGTAATGGTGATGGTCTCTGGTCTGTCCCTCAAACTTTCGTTGAATCTTTGTCTCAATGCAGGATTTGCTTCGAGTAGTGACCTCTGCAGCTCAATGTCGGTGATGAGATGAGCATCATCGTACCAGCTTTCGTTCGTCTTGACAGTCGATGAGACAGCCTGAGCCATGACTATGGCTGCTGAGGGAGCAGACGCATCCTGGGCTGATCCGGGTGCTGGTGCAGTTTTTGGCGGTTCGGCGGACTTGATTGCTGCGATGGCATTTCGTAGAATATCGGTGATGGCTTCTTGTTCAGCTCGTGCTGAGGCAGAGGTGAAGGAAAAGACGTGGTTCTCTGGCGCGGCGGCTCCTGCTGGCGAAACGACCACTTTCAAGGCGACCTTGGGGTTTCCTGCGGGGGTTTGCTGCAGATCTAGTTTGATGAGCCATTATTCACAGGTCGCTAGAATGGATGTACCGACTTGTGATGTCCTTTATGGCAATCGTCAGTGAAGGCGGAGAGGACGGAGGTTCAGAGGGAGTCCAGAATAACGACGTCCTGTCTGCGCCAACAGACAGAATGCCGTTGCGCTTCTTGTATGCAGTCGGGGCCGACGACATATTGCAGCGCGTATGCGCGTCGACGGCGAGGTAATAGTTATAACGATGATGGTTTGTCGCTGACTATCCATCGAAACATGGCCAAGTCTTCCGTTCACATGCAAGTACAGAAGTTCGTCATCGCTTCGAACGGAAGGTATACCGATTCTCACGCTAGCTGTCTGCCTTAGTGGGATGTGTGTATATATATATGCACAGTCTTGAGCCTCCAGATATGGCTGAGAAGATGAGATCGAGACTCATCTACTAAATAGCTGTGTTCATACCTTGTGAATACAGCGCTGTCAATGTATGTTAATCAGAAGCCAAGCGTCACAGGTTGCTGACCTATCAACAATAAGGCTCAACACTTAAGTTTGGCATATTCGCGATGTATGGT
This sequence comes from Aureobasidium sp. EXF-3400, assembly GCA_024195585.1. Lineage (NCBI taxonomy): Eukaryota > Fungi > Ascomycota > Dothideomycetes > Dothideales > Saccotheciaceae > Aureobasidium > Aureobasidium sp. EXF-3400. Next base: position 19,246 of record SWBL01000380.1, read on the forward strand.
AGACAGAGCTCAGATGCCTTGTCAGATTGCTTAGCACGCAAGGAATGGAGCGAAACAAGCACTAGTAGGATTATGAAGGCCTCACAGTGCAAGCGATATAGAATAATTACAGTAGCTACCTTGGCATGTACATTACGCGGGACAGGTGCTTCTGGCAAATGACTCTTCTCACGCGCATGATGCGTGGTTGATGCTTTTGGTGGAAGTCATGAAAATGGCGCATGTACCGAATAGCATGATGGAGAGAGATTCGCCAGGCGACGGACGGTGTGTCAGAATGTGACGCTTTTCGGGACTTGGCCAGCAAGATGTGACGCTCGGTGATGCAGCGGGAAAAGTTGTTTGGGCGAAAGCTGAAAGCCGAGGGGAGTGCGGATAGAGCCGGGGCTTGCCTCGCGACTCCGTTTCCTTTCGCATACCTCAAATCATCGCCCTATGAAGCGTAGCTTCTACTCGCACTCTTCATTCCCTACTGGCGAGCGCTCATCATGTTGAGAGCTTCTTTTTCACAGTGCGGCAAACGCCTGGCTACTGCCGGCAGCCGCACCAGCTTCTCCACCATTGCTAGAAGCAGACCTGCCGTTGCTCTGACCCAGACAAGGAGGGATCTTGGTGTGAGCCAGTTCCGCAGCTATGCTGTCGCTGCCGAGGACACCAACAAGGGCGTTGTATGCTTGTTCGCGACCCGAGACCCTCGTCGAGCCAACTGACATATCCCTGCAGGACCCCAACGACTCTTTCCTCCAGGGAAACACCGCCAACTACATCGATGAGATGTACATGGAGTGGAAGCGCGATCCCAAGTCGGTCCACGTCTCATGGCAGGTCTACTTCCGCAACATGGAGAAGGGCGACATGCCCATGTCCCAGGCTTTCCAACCTCCGCCCACCATTGTTCCCGCTCCTGAAGGCGGAGCTCCTGGATTTTCTCCTACCGCTGGCGTTGGCGTTGGCGAAAGCTCCGACCTGACCAACCATCTCAAGGTCCAGCTCTTGGTCCGCGCCTACCAGGCCAGAGGTCACCACAAGGCCAAGATCGATCCTCTCGGTATCCGCAACGAGGCCAGTCAATTCGGCTACAGCAACCCTCCCGAGCTTAACCTTGACCACTACAACTTCACCGAGGCCGACATGGAGCAAGAGTTCAGCCTTGGCCCTGGTATCTTGCCTCGCTTCGCCACCGAAGGCCAGAACAAGATGAAGCTCAAGGATATCATTGCCGCATGCGAGCGTCTCTACTGCGGTAGCTACGGTATCGAGTACATCCACATCCCCGACCGTAAGCAGTGCGATTGGCTCCGTGCCCGCATCGAGGTTCCTCAACCCTACAAGTACTCTGTCGACGAGAAGAGACGCATCCTGGACCGTCTGATCTGGAGTTCCAGCTTCGAGAGCTTCCTCGCCACAAAGTACCCCAACGACAAGCGTTTCGGTCTCGAGGGTGGTGAGTCTCTGATTCCTGGTATGAAGGCCTTGATCGACCGCAGTGTCGACTATGGCGTCAAGGACATTGTCATCGGCATGCCTCACCGTGGTCGTCTCAACGTCCTTTCCAACGTCGTTCGCAAGCCCAACGAGTCCATCTTCAGTGAGTTTGCCGGTTCCGCCGAGGCTGCTGATGAGGGATCTGGTGATGTCAAGTACCATCTTGGTATGAACTTCGAGCGTCCCACTCCTTCTGGTAAGCGCGTGCAGCTGTCTCTGGTTGCCAACCCTTCGCATTTGGAAGCTGAGGACCCCGTTGTCCTCGGTAAGACCAGAGCCATTCTCCACTACAATGGCGACGAGAAGGAAGCCAACTCGGCCATGGGTGTCTTGCTCCACGGTGATGCCGCCTTCGCTGGACAAGGTATCGTCTACGAAACCATGGGATTCTACGCTCTTCCCTCGTACCAGACTGGTGGTACCATCCACATTGTCGTCAACAACCAAATCGGTTTCACCACTGACCCCCGCTTCTCCCGCTCTACCCCATACTGTTCCGATATCGCCAAGGCAATCGATGCCCCCGTCTTCCATGTCAACGGTGACGATGTCGAGGCCGTCAACTTTGTTTGCCAACTTGCTGCTGACTGGCGCGCCGAGTTCAAGAAGGATGTTGTTATCGACATTGTCTGCTACCGTAAGCAAGGTCACAACGAGACTGATCAGCCCTCATTCACCCAGCCTTTGATGTACAAGCGCATTGGCGAGCAAAAGCCTACCATCGACAAGTACATCAACCAGCTCATCGAGGACAAGACTTTCACCCAGGATGATGTTGAGGAGCACAAGAAGTGGGTTTGGGGTATGCTCGAGGAGTCCTTTGCCCGCAGCAAGGACTACCAGCCTACCGCCAAGGAATGGTTGACCAGTGCATGGAACGGATTCAAGAGTCCCAAAGAGCTTGCCACTGAGGTTCTGCCCCATCTCCCCACTGCTGTCGAGGCCGACACACTCAAGCACATCGGTGACAAGATCGGAACTCCTCCGGATGGCTTCAACGTCCACCGTAACCTGAAGCGTATTCTTAACAACCGTACCAAGACCGTCAACGAGGGTAAGAACATCGACATGAGCACTGCCGAGGCTCTTGCCTTTGGTACTCTCTGTATGGAGGGCCATCACGTCAGAGTTTCGGGTCAGGATGTTGAGCGCGGTACCTTCTCTCAGAGACACGCTGTTGTCCACGACCAAGAGAGCGAGAGCACCTACACCCCTCTCCAGGACCTCGGCAAGGACCAGGGTAGCTTCGTGGTTTCCAACTCGAGTTTGAGTGAATTCGGTGTCCTCGGTTTCGAGTACGGTTACTCGCTCTCGTCTCCCTCTGCCCTTGTCATGTGGGAGGCCCAGTTCGGTGATTTCGCCAACAACGCACAATGTATCATTGATCAATTCATCGCTTCCGGTGAGGTCAAGTGGCTCCAGAGATCTGGTCTCGTCATGAGCATGCCCCACGGTTACGACGGCCAGGGTCCTGAGCACAGTTCGGGCAGAATGGAGAGATTCTTGCAACTGTGTAACGAGGTAAGCAATCAACTACCTTGGACACTTAAATCATTGATTAACAATATACCAGGATCCCCGCATCTTCCCTGCACCTAACAAGCTCGACCGCCAGCACCAAGACTGCAACATGCAAATCGCATACTGCACAACCCCTGCCAACCTCTTCCACATTCTCCGTAGACAGATGAACAGACAGTTCAGAAAGCGTAAGTTGTTCAAATTCTCCGTCTTATACATGTACTAACACTCTCCCAGCTCTCATCCTCTTCTTCTCAAAGTCTCTCCTCCGTCACCCTCTGGCCCGCTCATCCATTGAGGAGTTCACTGGCGACTCTCACTTCCAGTGGATCATCCCCGACCCTGCTCACACCGAGGGCGAGCACCAGATCCAGCCCAAGGAGGAGATTGAGCGCGTCATCCTCTGTACTGGTCAGGTCTACGCCGCTCTGCAAAAGTACCGCCAGCAGAACGGCATCACCAACACTGCCATCACCCGTATCGAGCAGCTCAACCCCTTCCCCTGGGCTCAGCTCAAGGAGAACCTCGACTCCTACCCCAACGCCAAGAACATCGTCTGGGCCCAGGAGGAGCCCCTCAACGCAGGTTCATGGACCTTCACACAACCCCGTATCGAGACGCTGTTGAACGAGACCGAGCACCACAACAGAAGACACGTTCTCTATGCTGGTAGAAACCCCAGCGCCAGTGTCGCCACTGGTCTCAAGAGCAGCCACATGAAGGAAGAGCAAGACCTGCTGGATACCGCTTTCAACGTCAAGCAAGACAAGCTCAAGGGCGAGTAAGCGTAGCGTCAATTCTTTCATTGTCATGGGGGGTATCTTCGTACATAGTCGGCCTGTGGAGTTTAATCGAGGGCGTTAGCAAACAGCAGCGCCTTGTGTATTTCTAAATTCGATTTCGCAAGTTTTGCATAATTTTCTGTCTCTAAAAGTCGATAATAACCCTGATGTTCACATGTCAGCCGCGTTTCCGGTCAGGTACCTCGGTACCTCATGCAAGGGCAGATTTTGTATCGAACGCACATGGTTTCTCCAGAGACCACTAGCATTTTTATCTATGAAGATCATCACGATCAATCGCTCTGTGGACATCAGTTCCAAGGACACTGACTTCTAGCCATATATAGTGAGTTGAGGCTCGTCCCTGCGAAGCAATGAAAAGTCCATGAGTATTGTTTGGTTGACACGGTTATTCTGCCCATAGTCAGGGATGGACGATATAGAGACGCCGGGTAAAAAGCTCCAGGCGTTTGATAATCATGTTTCCGTATGACGGAATGCGAGCCTCGGCGCATTGTTTTTATTCAATCATTGTCTTATCAATTGCCGACGAAATGATGTTTGGAGGTATGTAGGTAGCATTGCCACCTTTCTTTTATATTCGAGTTCTCGTGTATGCAAACATTCTCTGGTCTTTCTACTCGCGACTCGGCCCACATCAGCACAATGAGCAAATCCGGAGATTTCGAAGCCGTCGCCGCAGACATTAAAAAGATTCTACATCAACCGGAATATGATGATGGTAGTGCTGGTCCGGTGCTAGTACGCCTGGCCTGGCACGCTTCGGGCACATATTGCTCAGAAACCGATACTGGCGGTAGCAATGGAGCAGGCATGCGTTATGAGGTATTTACTATTGTCGATATACAATATTGTATCTGATCAACTGACTCGTTGCAGGCCGAAGGCGGCGACGAAGCAAATGCTGGACTCCAACACGCCCGTGTGTTCCTGGAACCCATCAAGGAGAAGCACTCGTGGATCTCCTATGCCGATCTATGGACACTGGCCGCCGTTGTTGCGTTGAAAGAGATGGGCGGTCCTCAAATAAAATGGCTTCCTGGCAGAACCGACTATGTCGATGACAGCAAACTCCCTCCTCGTGGTCGTCTGCCGGATGGTGCCCAAGGCGCTGATCATATTCGCTTCATCTTCTACCGAATGGGCTTCACAGACCAAGAGATTGTCGCACTCAGTGGAGCACACAACCTCGGAAGAATGCACATGGATCGCTCTGGTTTTCACGGACCTTGGGTGCCAAACGGAACTCGCTTCAACAACACTTATTACAAGATCATGACGGACTTTGAGTGGAAGGAGAAGACGCTTGAGAATGGCGTCAAGCAGTTCGTCTACATGGACGAAGATCTGGACGAAGAATTAGCCATGCTGCCAACTGATCTCGCGCTCGTCAGGGATGAGTCGTTCGCCCCTTGGGTCAAGAAGTTTGCCGCGGACAAGGATCTTTTCTTTGATCACTTCGCGAAGGCATTCGGAAAGCTTCTGGAACTGGGCATTCAGAGAGATGCCAACGGAAACATCACGAACACAGACAACGTCAAGGGTGGGTATCACGCCGCACCCAAGAAGTCGTCTAAGCCTGGCAAGCCAAAGACTGCTGGAGACGGTATTGCCGAGCCACTGCAGGAAGAGAATGCTCGTTTCAAGGCTAGACTATAGGTGGATTTGATTTAGAAGACCTGCATAGACGTGGTTTCATAGAAGTCGTAGACTTAGATCATAGACGCATACATAGACTATACATTTACCAGTGAATGGATTTATCAACGATCGGCAGCACCGTATCGGCCACCACTATCGTGATGCCGAACAAACAACTTATCGCCTACGCCTTCACTCTACCGTACAGCTATACAGCTATACATCTATACATTATTCATTGATCTGAAAGACCTCGTCTTATTTCAGCAACATGCCGCCAGAAACAGGCTCAAAAAATGTGGTTGACCATATAACCCTGTGATCGGCGTCATGTTCGGAGATATCAACTATCGCCGATGATATTATAAGAATGACGGACTCGCCATTGCCACATCCTATCTACGTTCAAACCACAAGCCTATGCCACCATTGCCGTCTTCAGCCCTTCCAGTCTACTCGCGATGTATGCGACCAGGATTTGGCCAGCGGCTGGTCCGAAACACTCGACAGATCCGCCGTCTTTCGACGCCACCCAACGATACTCGATCGAATCATGAAGGAAAGGACCAAGAGAAGGAACAAGGCGCCATGTCCCGCAGACTGGCTGCACTCAGCGAGGAAGGACTTGAATCTGGAGGTCGAAGTGCTCGTAGGGCCGTGGAAGAAGCAGGTTTCGACGAAGGCCTCAAGCAGGAACTACTCGAGCGGATTGCTACAGCCTCTTTCAGAAACGAACATGCTGGTGCCATATCTCAGGCAGAAATGCCCAACAGTGCAAGCCGTCATAGCAGAGACATAGCCGGTGCGACTCCGTGGTCTGGCACCGAGAGCGTTCACGATGCCTCGCTTCGCATGCTCAATGATTCTTACAAGCCTCCAAAACCTGTTCGTGTATCTTCTGGAGGACCATCTCGCGGACCTCCGAGCAAGATCGATACCGGCAGACCAAAGAATGCTCCGTCATCAGGAATGCGGTTGGCGAATGCCCGAGACAAAACGTCAATCTATGCCGAAATGAAAGAGTTACCCGACGACGAAAGAGAGAAGTTTCGCAAGGAATTGAAAGAACGCTTCACGCCTACTGCGCGCTCTGCACCTGTGACTTTGAAAGGCTTAGAGTCACTTGCCAACGAGCGCATAGAAGATGCAATTGCTCGAGGCAAGTTCAAGAACCTGCCTAGAGGAAAGGCTATCGAGCGCGACTACAATGCCAGTAGTCCTTTCATCAACACCACCGAGTACATGCTCAACCGAATGATTCAAAGACAAGACATTGTACCTCCCTGGATTGAAAAGCAACAGGATATCGTCAGCAGTTCACATCGCTTCAGAGCTCGTCTGCGTGCTGATTGGAGGAGACATGTCGCGAGGTCCATTGCTAGTAGAGGAGGATCTCTGGAAAGCCAACTAGCACTCGCTGAAGAATATGCGCGTGCGGAAGCCATTGACAATCCGCCTGCAAAGAAACGGACCGAGAAGATCAATACAATCGACAAAACCGGTCATCTGACTCAAATCAAGGTTGACGGCGAAATTAAGGCCTCTGGCACTGCAACCACCAAAGAATCGCAGCATATAACTATCACCGAAACCCCCGTCGATGAGGCAGCGCAGCCGCTGTCGAAAGAAGGCAAGCCACAGGTATCCGTCGACGTACCTCTGGAAACTGTAGCAGAAGAACCAAAGGCTTCATCACCACGAGTTGCACCGTTCAGAGATGCAGATTGGCTACGCACCGAGAAAGCTTACCACCAAGCTGCCATCGACAACCTAAACCAATTGACACGCTCATACAACCTCATGTGTCCAGCTCTAGCTCAGCGACCGTACTTTTTCCTGGACCGCGAGTTGAACTCGTGCTATGCAGAATGCGCGCCTCAAGTAGCCGGCGCTATCCAGGAACGTGCAGTGACACCGAAGCCAAGGTTCGAAGCTACTTCCAGCAACAAACCTGGTAGGATTCTGGGTAATCTGGCTGGTCCTGCTAGTAAGGTTTATGATGAGCAGCGTCCACAGTTTGGCTTCCGAGATCTCTGGAGGGAGTGGTTTAGCAAGAAGTAGTGACCTTAGAGGGCGGATCGAGTATTAGAAGTACACAATACATATGCATAATTCTTTACTTCTCAAAATGTTTTGATTCGCAATGCATTCTAGTCGTTGGTGCTTGTGGTAGCGTGTGAAACACAGGCAGATTTTCCAGAATTTTAGAAAAATTGCATCATGAATCCTCCTTCTTCAATCTGTGGTTCCTTTCTCTCCATAATTTGACACCAGCATCAACTTCCTTCCTCGACACACCATCTCGTACCAACTTCATCGTGACTCCTAGTGTCTCCACATTCTTATTCCTCGACTCGTCATCGAAAAACAGCATTTCCTCATAGGGTATGTTCGTTCTCTTGTGTATGCGTGAAAAGTGTGTTTTCTTGTCGCCAGGGTAAATCTCCAATTCATCAAAGACTGAGAGAGCTTTTGGCGAGGATGAAGGGGATGTCAGCGAGGAGGGAACGAGGAGGTAGGATAGCATTTCGCGTGCTAGTTCGGGTGCTTGGGTTCGTGACGCCGCACATAATGTCAGGTTCTTTTCTTTGATCTATATATGAAGCAGTCAGTTGATGCCCATACATCTTTGATAGTGCGGGAGACATACTGCGACCAGAATTCCAGCAACGTCTGGGTAGAAACCGTACGAGTCGTTGTAGCGGTCTTTGACTACCAAGCCATCTTTGGTAGGTTTGAGAGGGCCGGTAACGTGTGTATCCACCCAGAAAGGCCAAAGTGTATAGTCCAAGTCAAAAACCATGACCTGCGGCAGCGGTAGTCCATCACTAAAAGTCGAGGGTGCCGCGACCTCGGAGGCTGGAGCCGTGACGGTTGTGCTGTCGTCGCCTGTCTCGACTGTCTTGTAGGATTTCCGGACCATGATTATAGCTGCTAGCGTGAGTGTAGCAAATGTGATTTTCGATATTCTGCTTCGGGACCGTATGATGGATGCCTCTGTCAAGGTGAAGACAGGTCGCCGCCGGGAGAGACGAAAAGTTCATAGTACATACGTCACCGATAAGCATGTGATAAACATTCTACTCGGGATGACGCTCGTGAAAACACCAGTACTGCACAGAAATGTCTTGATCAGCGCATGATACCTGTGATGCAACTGACTCTGTAGAACGAATGTCTTTTATCATTGTTTAATGCTTGGATGAATTAGCACCTTCGAGCTAACGAGCTAGACGCCCTGCATTTCCATCTGCTGCTGCGATACACTTCCTTTCCATCTACTGCTGCAATACACTGCCTTTCCGTCTACTGCTGAGCCCTAGTATTCGACACAACCCGCACCTGAAAGGAGCATGAGAAGCTGTGAACTCTCGTCCTTCATTCTCCAGTCGTGTCCGCTCTTCAAAGTCTCCCTCTTCTGACCCCATGTGAGAGCCTTCTTTTGCTTGTCTGCTCCAAGATGACTGAGATCAACTGGGCTCATACTGAGTCTGAGGATGTCGAGACAGACTGGGAGAGGCAGATGGCAACGTAGACTGACGTCTCTGTATCCATCGCTCTCACCCTTGTGGTATGCCTTCAACGTCTCCATCCTGTTTTGCTGGTATCGCACGCACTCCTCGGAGCTGATATCAGGCTTGACATAGTCTCCGGGTTTCAGGGCGCTGTCGAAACCGTTGCTCTCGGAACCTGCGGAGTGGCCGCGAGATGAAGTGCTGACTCGAAGAATCTTGGTGTTCGAGACTGTGATGCCGTCTGGAGTGGCCAAGTCAGGGCTCAGAGAATCCACAGGCGAAGTTGTCATGAGAGTGGCGGCGTAGGACCGCTTGGCCTGGTTGTCCTCAAATTCCAGTGCATCCGGATGGAGCGAGAGAGTGCTCAGAGAGTGTTTGACATGTTCGTCAGTGACAGGCATGTCAATCATCTGGTTGATGTCATCTTGATCAGCATGACCATCCTTGTTCTGGGCAGGCTCAACATTGTGTCCGTCCATCTCCGAGGTCAACTCTGCAGGTTTGTTCATCTTGAACACAGGTGCCAGAAGAAAGACCTTGCGGGATGCAATGATGGCAGCGAGAGATGCACGCCACAGATCGACACTCTCACAACCAGTGTGTCCGATGGTGTTGCGCTGGATCTTCTTGCGAGCACTCTGAATGTCGGACTTGTCGTAGATACTGTAGTCGATGGACTGGACCGAAAAGAGGCTCGAGCGGCGAAGGCCAACTCTGGAGGTAGTCCTAGGGGATGTATCAGGTACGTCTGGAACGCCTGCCGACATGTACGAGCTGGTCATGCTGTCCGAATCTTCTAGCAACATCCTCATTCTTAGCTTTTCGGCACATTGAAGCAAGTGGATGCCATCTTTGGACAAGAATTCGGAATTATCGTCCCAATCAAGGCCCTTTGTGTTGGCGTCTTGACGGTAGGTGTGGATTAAAGACGAGGCCTCGGTTGCGTTGTTTTCTGTAACGAGTTGAATGGGATAATAGTGCTGTTCCAGAACATAGGACAGAAAGAGGGCGCCTGTGTCGTCCAGGCCAACATTGGTCAAGGTCAAGTATGGAATCGATCGAAGACCGCTGCGACGCTTGAGTATCCAACCATCGGCAAGCGTCTTTCCGTTGGCGCGTCTCGGGAAGTTGGGGTCGTTGGCGTCCCTAGAACGGACACGGTCGAGACTGACATTGCTGAGCACCGAGCAGCTGTCTGGCAGGGTGATGATGGACTGGTTGCCAGCGGCGGGCTCAGGGTCCACAGCGGGCTCGCGTGAGTAGACTCGGGCAAGAATCTCAAAAGCACGGTATCCCAGTGAGGGATTGTGGCCGAGATCAAGTCTTCGCAGAACCATGCAACTGCGGAAGGACTGGAGAAACAGCTGCCATTCCTCTGCCTGCTTGTCAGTCGAGACGCGAAAGTTGTTGTACGACAAGTCGAGAGTCTGCAGGCTGTAGCGAGATGCCTGGATGAGAGGAGCCAAGCGAGCCAGAGATTTGGTGGTCAGATGGTTGTCGGAGAGGTTGAGATCAACCAGAGCCAAGTCTGGACATGTGTTGAGGGCGTTTTGCAGACCGTCGGCGAGAAGAGCAAAGCCCTCATCGGTCAGAGATTTGTTGGGCACTTTCAGATCGAGCTTGTGGATGGTGCTGTCTTTTGGTTCGTTGTCGCAATCGTTACGATCTCTGTCCTTGATCTTGAGTCGATCCTTTCTGGGAGTGCGTGTGGCCGAGGCAGGCAACCTCAATGACAATCTGGGGGCTGACGACTGCGATCGGATGGCCTCGCGCTGCTTCTTGTCTGCGCGTTTCTCGAGATCCGATGCGATCGACTTGCCCAGCTTCGGACCAGACGATGTGCGCTACATGCATGCCGTGTCAGTGTGTGCCCAAGTCTGTCGTATTGTGTGTACGCCATGGAACTTACACCAGTGTAGTCGAATTTATTGGATTTGACCATGATTCTGTTGTGTCAGTCGGCACTTGGAAGTGGCGTGCAGAAGTGAGCGTGTTGTCAATACACAAGTGAAAAGGGTGTTGGTCGGTGTGCGTATAAACAACGCCGCTGCAAACGACATGGAAACCACGACGCGGAACTTCTCCTGGACTCCCGAACAGTCTTTTTCTTTCTTTGCAAACGAGGAAAGTTGATTTAGAAAATGGATTGAGTTGCATTGCACCTGCCATTACCATGCCGGCACCTTCCCTTCCCTACAAGAGCCATCTACTTCATCGACTTGACCTACAAAGACATGATCTCTCTTGGAGGTTACGCGCACGAGTGACGGTCTACCTACTTAGCCTATCGCGTCCCTGATTGCTGCTGTGCTAGACAAACAGCTGCGCGTCTCACACCGGGAAGTGCTTGATTGGTCCAATGTCACGACGCGCGGAATTCCATCAAGGAGCCAAACTAATGGAATCGTACGTCTGGATAAGCATGAAAATGTGGCCTCCCAAGTGAGGTTTGTGTTGAGGACTTCCAAGGTTCATCAAGACGTGAAGTTGAGCACTTCAAATCTCTCGGCAACATCCACATCCCGCTGCACGTGTCACTCTCTTCACCATCCTGTTTACTCATCAACACAATTGCTTGCGTCCGCTAGCTATCAATTCGAATATACCTCTTACCATGTCTTCTGGTTCAGGCAGCCTCCGTCGCCAGGCATCGGCTGTCCCTGGTCCCAAACCGCCATGTTCGATTCATCCATCAGCCATAATCTCTGACAAGGCTGTGATTGTTGGCACGCATCCTGTTTCAATTGGTGAGAACGTGGTGCTTCACCCGTTCGCCAAAATTGTATCCAATACAGGGGCTGTTCGTATTGGGAAAAACTGCGTTGTTGGAGATCGTGCTACTGTTGGTCTCGGTGACAGCCCTGGGACTTTTGCCGGTACAACCGTCGAGCTCGAAGAAAGCGTCAGTATTGAAAGCGGATCCATCGTGCAAGCCGAGAAGGTAGGAACTGGCAGCACGGTGGAAGCCAACTCAACTCTAGGTCCTGGCGTAATTGTAGGCAAGGTAAGCAACCAGTCTATACTCGTGAGCGCGTGTATACCACTTGTGTGCTAACCTGGAGATTGTAGTTCTGCAAGATAACTGCATCCTCCAGCATTCAATTAGAACACTTGCCCGACTTTACAATTGTCTACGGTGGAAACGCTAGGCGCATAGACACCACTGCAAAAACCCGATCCGATGTCAGAGACCTCAAACTAAAGGGTCAAGCGATGCATATCGAAACGCTGAAGCGTCTGGTACCCAGCAACACCATGAAATGGTTGTCTTGACCGAGTCGCCTCGACGACGACACAATCATTTTAAGGAACCAATGCACCAAGAAAGTTGAAGACACCGCCGCACGACAACCTCAAGAATATTTTGGCATATGTCTAGAATAGACTGGAGCTGAAATCTAGCAACAGTGCTTCTGACAACGCGTCAGACATTGGCTACGTCATGGACAACGGACGTTTATAAGTTCTTTCTGCCAGCTCGAGGATTGTTTTCGACGACCATGTACAGTCTTTCGAAGGTTTATCGAAGAACAATAATCGGACAGGCACGAACAATCATGTCACAGAATACCCGACTTTCATACTCTGCAGCTGCAGGGTCCGCAGATATTCCAAAGCCGCAACCAAAGCCTGCGAACAACCCAAATGCCAACCAACCCTCCTCAAATCACCGTCAGCATGCCTCCGGGGAGCAGCAAGGCAACCGACACAGTGGACCGAGTCACAAGAGGAATACTTCACCTTCATATACGCCTCAGACATCTTCCGCAGAAGAGGCAGTCTATGTCTTGACTCTTTTGACAGACGCCAAACACCATCGCACCTTGACCGAGACACGGAAAAAGTACTTCCCTCCTCGGCTGAACAGACTCGACGCGCACATCACTCTTTTTCATGCACTGCCCGGAAGCATGCTCGAAGAATCGATCAAGCCAACTTTGAGGGAGATCTCGAGTAAGACCACTCAATTCCACCTTCTTGCTGCGACACCGTTCCGCCTGAACAAAGGCATCGCCATTGGCCTGCCCAAATCGTCTGGCGGTGATGATGCGAGACAAGTCCATCAGCAATTGAAGGCGGCATGGGCAGACTTTTTGAGTCGCCAAGATGCTGGTGGGTTCGCGGCCCATTACACTATCATGAACAAGGTCGATGATGAGAAGGAGGTGCAAAAGGCTTTTGAGCAGGTGCAACAGGAATGGAAAGGATGCCACGGTACCGTCCTCGGTCTTTCGCTGTTCAAGTACGATCGTGGAAACTGGGTGCATAACGAGGACTTCAAATTTGCGCCGAGTCAATAATGGTGGGAAGGAGAGTCTAGAAGTTGAACGACTTGATGTCTATAATTTGTATGATTATTCGTATCTAAGGTTTCTCTGTTCAAAGAGAACGAACCGATAGAGTCCGATTGAAATGCTTTCATGTACCCGTAAAATTCTTGTCGCATTTCTGTGAGAAGCTGACCGACTTTGCTCACAGGATTGAGCCGATTCCGAATGTCTGCTTCATCGAGCGGACGTAGTAGTTCTCCCAGTTGCGCTTGGTGGCCTCCTCTTCGCCGACTGGCACACCAGCCCAGTCGACACGCATGATGGTGACAGAGTCAACGTTGTTCTGCTCAAAGGCAATTTTCAGAGTGCTGTAGTGACCCTGAGGCCACTGAGCCAGACGCCACTTCTGGACAATCTTTGTGGGTTCTGAAAGCTCAACGTATTCTCCACTGACGTTTCCGCCAAAGATTTCAAACTTGCCGCCGGGTCTAGCGCCCTCGAAGACCTTCGGGGGTGCGCGGGTGAAGGCGGCGATGCGTTGAGGGTCGGTGAGGATCTGGAAAAGCATAGGAGCGTCGCAACGGAATTCTTGCTGGTCGCTGAGGCTGGTGACGTTGACGGCGGGGCCTTTGCCGTTGGAAGTAGTGGTAGTAGTCGAGGACTTGGAGTCGTCGCTTTGCTTGTTGACGGACGAGCTGGAGTAGACCTTGGCAGGGGTGAAGGCGGGCTTGTGGCCAGCAGCATGCTGAATGTCTTTGCCGTGGGCGTCCATCAGGGCATGGCCCAGCTGCTGGAATCTAGCGCGGAGCTGCGAAGTGATTTGCGATCGAACGAGGTCCTTGACGGGTGTCTTGGAGAGAAATTCGGAGTACATGTCAATCTCGAACTAGACAGGATATCAGCAACAAGTTTGTAGCGTGTGAAGAATGTGGGTTTACGCACCACGTACTCATCCTCCTCGGTGTCATGAGCAACCTCAGGGACGGTGATCGTACCGCTGACATCCTCGTCTTCCTTGGTCTTGCCGGTGTACTCGAGTTGCAACTTGAGGTCGAAGATGGTGATGACCTTGCCCTTGCGTTGTGCAACCTCGACATCACCCTCCTGGCTCAGTAACTTTGAGATCTGGGCGGATGCACCATCCTTCTCTGCCTTGATGCCGACGAGATCCTTTTCCAGATATTCTTTGGTCCAGCCCGAGACATCCTTGTTAACCCAATGCCAGTTGTTGGGGTTGTGAAGAACCATGTTGGCGATGTGGAAAGTTTGGCGAAACGAGAGAGTAGATTATGCGCGTCTGTTACGGCTTGTGATTAGTCAAGATGCACCATGTCTCGAAACACATATAGAGAAGTGAGAATGGATGTTTATATCAGAGATAGGGACATTGTCCCCGCAAGCTATTCCGCAGCAAAAAGAGTACAAGTCTTTCTAGGACTGGTGCCAGCTGGTGTCTCATCATACAAAGGTGACGCGGGACGATAATCAGAGTCAGAGAACTTACGGTGCGGAAGCAGTAGAGCAAGTTGAAAGAGGAGGAAAAGAAGAAGATAGCAAGCGCAACAAGTAGACAAGAAGACGGCAGGTATTGAAGATGATGGTCAAGCGACAGGAGGCCCGGGATAGCGAGGAAATATTGTTGCAGAAACGTCTAGAAGCACCATCGCGAGCTTTGGCCAATCATGCGGGGAGTGCGAGCCCCAGCGGCGGAGGAGCAGCGGCAGCGATATCAAGAAAGTCACCATAAGGACAACTACATGTCACGAACCATGCTCAGCATTTGGCATGTTGACAGGTGAATCAATCACTAGACACTCTACGTTGTAACACAGCCGCGGCGAGAAAGCTTGAATGTCGCCATGCCCGGGCTTGTCTGGTGACCTGTTCATATACAATTGCTCTAGATGTATACATGATGCAGTGCTCGAATCCAAACGGTTTGAACCAGCTCAGAGACTCATACGGGTGAGGTTGGGACTAGACGGAAATAGAGTGCGAAAAAAAGGTCCTGGAGACACAGGAGCGGGTTTGAAAATAATTGTACATGTCGAAGATAGAGTTATTGGACAGAGGAATCCAGGACGCCGCCTGGAAATAGAAGCAAAGATCAAGAGGGAGTATTCTTGTCGCCGTTACGCCGTATAATGCCGGGATGCAGTCGTGAAGGTTAAGAAGGATCGCCTCAAGGCTAGTTGCGCTTGTGTGGGCCGATGATTTGGGGGTATAATCTCGAGAGATGGTAGTTGATGGAACTCTTCTTGGTTTGTCCGGCTTTCTGCAAGAGCGATAGAGTCAGCGTGGTCATGGGTTGAGTTAGGGCGACCAAAACGTACGGGGGCGTCCATGCATGCGCGTAGTTGTTGTTCAAGAGCGGCACATCCTTGAGCTGTGTATCCAGATGAAGCCCAACATCCTGTGGAACCATGTCAGATCAGAAGCAACAAGATACAGGCGAAAGAGGATTGCGCCCAAGCATACCGAGGACTGAGGACATGACACCGATGCAAGGGTTTGCACCAGCCTGGTCAGGCTTGCGGACGCGCAGCTTGTGAAGGGGTGGCAGACGGGGCGCAGTGGCCTTTGCGACGGCTTGGGTGTTCTTTACGACCATGGTGAGCTACTGGCGACAAGATAACACTTTCTGTATGTTCAAAAGCACCAACTCGACCATCTCTCGAAATCTCCTTCTTGGCGTCGGCGCACCTTCCCCGAGGCGGCGTTGCCCTATGCACGGTTGGCTTTGTTGTGCTTGTCATCAAACATCATATTGCATGTGCCCGTCTGCCTGCTTTGCACCTTCCGTCTCCAGCTCATCTTTATTCGTGTGCACAACTGCTGACCTCGACTATGGATGTTGACGCGTCTGCCCCTCCCTTGACACTGTCGCCGCCTGCTCGTCCAAATTCTGCACCTGCTGCCCCCGTCTTATCGCGTCCAAAGCAATTTTCGTGGAACCCCACCGACGCCGCTCATCTGCGCCCTGCACGCATCACCATCACTCGTCTTTATCAGCGCGCACCAAAGGCTCCATACCACCACCTACACTCTCAACCCCGTCTCGCCCAACCCACTATCCCAAAGTCTCCTGGTCCTCGGAAGAAGAAGCCGTGCATGAGCCTCGATGCTGCTTTGAACCCCTTAGACCCTCGAGACTCCTTCTCCGACCCGAGTGACACCGAGCATGCCGATCCTATCGTTTCTCGACAAGACTTGCGCACCTCATCAGCACCTCCAGAAGACACCAATACTCCCGAAGCCGTTTCAATGCCTAGAATATCAGACGATACTGCCATCCTCCATGCCTTCCTCAGCCGCGCCGCTGCAAGCAAACGACCCATGCCCGCTCATAGACGCGAATCCCTCGAGAACCGTAGAGACTCGGATGCTGTGCGCCATGCCCTCGCTTCAACCGACAAGCCCGAAGTCTTGACCGATCTCGATCCAGCCAGTCCTCTGTTGCCCTCCAATATTTCGTCAGACGTACAAGACACAGAGCCAGAACCCGAATCTGCCAAAGAGGAACCTGTTCTCGAGTTGCCGACGTCGACACCGACCAGATCCAAAGCACCAAGAAGAACAACGCGTACGCGCACACCAGCCGCTGCTCCGAAGAAGCCAGCCAAGATCGCCATTAGAAGTGCAGCTGATCACATCGCGCTGAAGAGAACGGAAGCACAGGAGTTGGCTTTGCTAACGCGAGCCAACACGCGCAAGAACAAGGGCAAGAGTGTCATGCCTCAGGCAAGGCTATTAGAAGTTAGAGACGAGATCCTTTCATTCGAGGACCCGACTGGAGATTCGGCTGGGATGGATGTGGTCGAGGAAGTGCAAAGCGATAAGTCGGTAGTACGCAGAGGTGTACAATGGAACGAGACTCTGACACACGTGCGCGAGTTCGAATCAGACTCGCCCGACAGTCCGCCAAAGACGAAAGCTCGTACTTCGAGGGTGTCTGCCAGAGCCTTGGAACCATTTGTGCCTCTCACATCTGCCGAGGAACCAAACGATGAGGCTGCCGAGACTGAAGTCGACATCACTGAGCCTGAATCGCAACCAGCAGTGCAGCCGCCAAGTGAGCCGACACCGCGCGCCAAAGCCGTGCCTATCAAGAGAAAGTCTCGAATCGCAACTCCCGCGCGTTCTTCCAAACTGGCTGTAGCGAAGCCGGTGCCTACAGCCCCACTGCTACAACCACCTACAATACCTGCACCACAACCTTCTGAACCTTTGACTACCAGTCTCGGTACACCAAAGAAGCCGCCCACTCCATTCACCGCACTCAAGCCTCCATCCCTGTCTTCTAGACTCGAGTTCGCTCCTCCAAAGACCGATGTAGCAAGTTCGACAGTCGCTCACACATCTTCTCTGCCTGGCTTGTCGAGCCCCGCAAAGAAGCGAGTCAGGACCACGCTGGGGAAATCAGCGGTGAGGCCGGCAACCGGACAAAAGGACGGCGAGTTGCCAGGCTTGACTTCTCCCGCGAAGAGGAAAAGAGCCGGCGTCAAGTTCTCCTAGTGCGGCTGCAACAACCCTTGTACATATCTCATACATCTGCATACTGGCATCGTTTGGGAGCGGACCGCCTTTTTGATAATGGTCCGTATAACGTTTCACGAATCATGTCCAATCTATTCACGATCTCACGGCTCCACTTTCTACATGACACACCCCATGGATAAAATACAGTCTTTCCATTTGACGATAACAATGTTCTAGTAGTAGTAGTGGTTAGGTGTTTCGAGTGTTCAGTGATAGCTCTTTGGCAGCCAAGCATCAAACGTGGACAAGCCGGATACCCTGCCGAATAGGTTCCTCATTTGGATCGTCTTCATCCTCGTCTCGACATGTACAACTCTGCCCGATCCACCGCATGCCTCGGACAAGAGGTTTGGCAATCTGACAACCCTCTCGTTCAGGTCCGCCTTCTCTCCAAACCATGGATCGCATCGCTCGCAGCTTGACCTTCAGAGTTCGCTTTACCTGGGTTCTTCTAGCAGGTTCATGAGCAGTGGCGGAGCTGGACTGTCCGTTCTGGCCGTTTTCACCTGGCATCTGACTGTCTGGACTTTGATCAACCTCATCCTGTCTCAGAACCATAACGCCGCCGGTTTGCATGGGTGGTTGTGATAGTCCCGCTCGATCCCCATTTTGGAGGCCAGCATCATCTTGTCCTTCGACTCGACCCGCGTCGATGCCGCGATTATCAAAGGAGTCCAGATCAGACATTCTGAAACGCAAGCGATCGTGACTCTCCAACGATGCTGCGTCGTCACGATATATTGGCATTCCCGAGAAGGTATACCTGTCCTGTTCACCGCGGATTGGCGGTGTGCCTCCTATCCTCGGGCTTGATGTATCAGCCGCGTGCTGTGGACCCGAGGTATCGTCGTTCGATGCCTAGTCTTGACTTGCAGAAGGGGTTGTCATCGATGCTCTTTCGCCCAGAAAATGTGCAAACGGAGCTCTCTGCGGCACTGGCGCAAAAAAGTGCAACCTGTCCCTCCTCTTCGTCGGCGGTCTTGATGGCGGCGATGGAAAGCTCTCGATCATGTCAATTATTCGTAATGTATCGGATGGGTACGCTGCTGTGCTTTGGCCTGGTTGTACTGTGTCATGCGTCGGTGGTGCCGAAGCTGAAGCGGCTTCTGACACTATCAATCGTTGAGGGACTGAGACTGAACGGGCTCTGATTGCTCGGGCAGGGTTGATGGGTATGGCATTTCCGTCGATGGCTCCGAGAGCCCTTTGAGCATGGGAGGCGTTGGCCGACTTTGAACGACACCTTCTATCCAAAGACTGTATTTCCATGAAAGTTGGTTCCGGGATTGGCTGGGCTTGTGTCTCATCTTGCCCAACATTCTCGTATCGTGTGACTTCCGCAAGGCGCGCATTGTTGAGTGGGTGCCGAGAAGGCTGGTCGTAATGATATGTCGAATGCCCACTGACTGGTGGACGCCAGGTTGAAGGCTGAGACCTACGGCGTGATCGAACCTCCGCACTTAGAGCTCTCAAGACAAGACGTACACCTTCGCTCGGAGACAATGAAGTGGCGGAGCTCAGAGTCCTTGCCATCCTGCGTGTGAAAGAGATGCGAGCGTTCACAGGCCAGTGCGGGACACCGTCGGGAGTCTTTACTCGATGGGGTGGCACGAACGGTGGTTGCCAAGGTTGCACTGGGTCGTCCCTCGAGCTTGGAATATCTATACTTGAAGATGCTTGAGTGTTCCGAGAGGCTACGCGTCTGGTCATATAAAGTACCGTGTCGTCAACGCTAGCGGCCTTGAGCTTTCCGGAAGGTGCAACGATCAGAGAAGCAGGCCCCCTTCTCTTGAAAGAAGCGAAAGAGATCTGTGTCCGGAGAGTAGCAAGAGACCTTTGCTCGGCGATGGTGAAGAGAGGTGTGCCGTTCGGACGATTTACGAATCGGACCATGTCATGCTGAGCACTTGCTTCACTCTTTGCTCGTACGTGAAGGGATCGGATCTCATGATCGGTAGCAGGTGGGTTGTTGGAAGAATGATGATCCGAGTCCGATGCAAGGTCTGATATGTGTGAGGGCGCTCTTGATGCATTGTATATCGATGTGTCAGACGAGCCGACTTCCGAGATTGCTAGGTCTGTAAGGTAACAAGATTTCCTCGAAGCCGATGTCCAGCTTCCGGCTGAATGATCAAGGCATTTGCCATTAGTGCTATCACGAAGTGGTTCTGGGATTGAAGATGGGGGGAAAAGAAGCATGCTGATCGATTTCTGCTTGCGGTAGGATGTTTGGTGTGAATTATGGTTTGTTGTGGGAGAAAGATGCTGCGCCAGGTGGTGTATTGCTGATATGCCAGAGCACCTGCCTTTCTATGCCGTAGTGGACATGTGATTAGGGTTTGTGGACTTCCAAGGGAAGGAGTGACCAGCCAGTTCTGCTGAGCCGAGTCAGCCCTATAAAAAGCTGCACCCACATGGATAGTAAGTTGGAGCCCTAGACCTGCCCCCATCTAGTGTCTCTCTTACCTGCCGGGTCGGTTTTCGAAGCAACTTGCATGATTCAACGATTCTGTATATTAATCGATGTGTTGCTGCCCGACGCTTACATGTCGAACCAGGATGCTGCATATACTGTACATGGCTAGTCGTGGCTATGAAGTCTTGAGAGATCTGATGCAGCAGACAATCGTAGTGCTCGACTCGCCGTCGGTAGTTGCTAGATTGTTCTGCTTACAATGTGGATTCATTAAATCCACTTATGCAAGAGTCCCGAGCAACGTCACTGTTGTACGTAATCGAACATACTGACAGTATCAGCTAGACTATCACAGATTGATATTTCGACTGCGTGGACGTGGTCTTTTCGAGATCTCATGCCGATGTAGGTCCCATGTTGGTACCGAGATCTGGATTCCTCATCATGCAGAATGGCACTGTTCTATGTCCGTCTTACATACTTGCAGAGTGTGGCAGACGGTTGGCCGGAGTTGGAATCGCTAGGCCGTGGGTAAATATCATGATTTGACCATCTTTATCCACTCATAGGCCGCAGACAACCCTAGGAAGGGACCATTCCATATGCAAATGCAGAGTAGATCGAAATGGCGGCACGGGACGAGCGGCTATCTCCTGTGAACTCCAGTAGAGGTGCTCTTGAAACAGATGATGCTGATATAAACAACGACTGGAACATGACATCTGGAAACTTGAAAACCTGACGATTGTCTCCAGGAACGCCGGAAAGCCATCTTGCTATGCAAAGAACTTTTGAACTACAATGGCTCCACAACTACCACCTCTAGCACGCAGCGATTCCAAAGCAAAATTCTTCCAGCGTCTTGGGCTTTCCTCACAGGAGAGTTCTGATAATCGTCTTTATGAGTTGATGAAAGTGAGATAGAAGAACCTGAGGAAAAGTGTAGAAATTCTACTGACAGCACTCCCAGGACGAGGCAATTCTAGGAAGAGAACGAATTTTGAGTAATCCCGACAGTTTGTTGCCTCAACTGAGAGGTGGTCCCGATGCAAGTACAGAGGAAACAGTGGAAGAGATACTCAACCCTTGGCTGACAGACACAGATACGGCCACCCTATTCGAACGTTCAAATCTGCGAATCGGCAGTACATAACGAGATCTTGAGAATATATCGTGAGGCGAGTGCTGAGACCAAGCCTGTTTATGAAAAGGGCCACGATACAGAGAGTTTCAACGAAGAAAATTGGATCATACGATGGATGCTGTGTAAGCTTGACAAGTGCGAGAATGATGAACACAACTGACCTCGTACTTTGAAGGGCACGTGTTCCGATTTCGTGACAACAGAAACAAGTCAGGACAGTCGAATCAGGTACGCCCAAAATCATCATCAACTGATGAAGCAAATTCCGGCGGATATACAAGCAATGGATACTGGGATCCTGTTAGGGACGCGCATCGGGCATCAGAGAATTAGAACGAAGGAACAGATACGACGTATGTAGGAACATTTAGCTTCCCTAGAGTCAAGTCTCGACATCGAGCAGTCACGATGCACAGCTTTTTCGATGCTTCTCACGGTGGATGTCCAACAAAAGCCACGACAGACTTACTTGCCGATATTCTGAATATAGATGCTTCGAGTCGCAAGGAGACCGAGAGGCGTAAACCACATTACTAACAACGACACGCAAAGTGTGTTTCCGAGTTATTTTGGTTGTGGTGAAAAAGTTCTCTGATTTTTTGGGCATAGAAAAAAGTACAGAGTATGGTCAAACGATTAGCGGTATCTCAAGTTACAAAAGCAGGGGGGAAGGTCCTAAGAACACACCGCTCCAAAAAGTCTATGACACAGATGATGGGACGGCTGAAGGAAAGATAGGACGAAGAACAAAAAACAAGGGGTTATTTGGCAGGTGGAAGCAGTACAAAACAAGAGAAAGGCATGGCAAAGGGATATCAAAGGTCGATGAGGCTGCCCGATTGTTGAGGACCTTGCTGTTTCTGGCCGAAGGGATTGGATGATGCATATCCATTTGCAGGTCCGGTCTGTGCAGGGAACTGCTGCTGGGGCATACCGGTGAACTGAGATTGCAAGAAGGGATTGTTGCCGGTGCGCGAAGCCTCGAGTTTGGTGAGCCCTTGTCCGGCACTGTTAACGAAAGTGCCTGGAGCAGTGTGCTGAGCAGGGATGCGCATGTTTCCGACATTGCCAAAGGTGTCCTGGCCTTCACCAGAAGAAAGAAGGGCATTGAGTTGTGCACGGTGAGGATCCATAGGCTGGGCGGTCTGGGCTGGTTGTTGGAAAGGAGCAGCTGCGGGTGGAGGGGCCTGGTAGCTGGTGATGGGGTTGTAGGCAGGCTGGTTGAACTGTGTGGCTGTTTTCTGTTCTTGCAGAGCAGACAAGGTAGGCGCCCTTTGCTGAGTCTGCTGTGGGCGGTTGAACGAAGAGGCAAAGGGATTGTTGGAGCCGGTGGCCTGGGGACGTAGGGCTTCCGAGGAGGCGGGAGACGAAAGAGCCCAAGGATTGTTGGAGCCAGGCTGAGCAGTTTGCTGGGGCTGTTGCTGTTGCTGAGGCTGCATCTGAGTAGCCCACGGGTTGTAGCCAGTTGCCTGAGGCTGCAGGAATTGCTGCTGTGGCTGTTGCTGCTGCTGGAAAGACTGATCGAAGCCGGTGAGCTGGGGCTGTTGGTAGTAACCAGAATAGTCTTGGGAAGGGAAAGCCGTCTGCTGGGCTTGGAGAGGTTGCTGGTTGTATGCATTGTTCAGGTAACCGGTAGATTGAGGCTGCTGCTGTGCCATGGGGTTACCAAACCAGTCGACGGCCGTCTGTTGCTGGTAGCCTTGGTTGAAGCCAGTGGGCTGCTGTGTCTGAGCCGGCGTGTCGTCAAACAGCGAACTTGCGTTTGCATCGTCGAATTCGCGCTTGCGTGCTTCTTCCTCCTCCTTGCTCAATCTGAGCGCCTTGGCCAGGTCGTCGTCTTCCTCACCGCCTCTGGTCTTATTGGCACGTCGCCTGGCGTCCTCCTCAGCCTCGTTCTTGCTTGCCTCGAGGGCAAGTCTGTACTCGAGATCTTCGTCCTCGGTACGTGCTCTGTTGGCGGGGCGCTCGCGTGGCTTTCTCGGCGTCGAATGTGTCTCGCTTTCGTAACCTCCGCCAGCCATGTCTTCGAGACCGGTAACTCTTGATTTCCATGAATGCCTGTTCTGGCGCTCCGAGCGCAAGCGTTCTTCGTCCATGATCAGAGAGGTCAGCTCCTTGGCCGAGACACGAACTGCAAGCCTTGTCAGTATGCGTTTAAGCAAAAGGGTAGGAAGACATACTATTTTGGCCAACATCACGGCCCTCCTCGTCCAGGTAGATGAACTCGCGGAGCGTGCGGATGATGTAGATGTTCTTACGAGCCCATGTGACGCACAGCTCGGAGCCTTCGTGGAGGCAGTAGTCAAGGACCTTGAGAGATTTCAGGACGTGGCGCCAGTTCTTGCCCTTGTCGTTGAGGCGCTTGTCGAGCATGTCCATGACTTCATAGAAATCCGTCGAGCTGAGAAGAGGATGTCAGTATTGAGCGCAGCTAGATGGCGATGGAAGCTGCAGACCTGTTGTAGGTAATCTTGGCGATGTCGGCCATGTCGGTGCCTGTTGGGCCCCAAGGGTCGTTGCTGGTCGCTTTGTATGGTGTCAGTGTGAGAAGGCCGAGAGAGTGGGTGGTACTGACCATTTCTGACCTTGACCTGGACGGACGAGTATCCCTTGGTGACATTCTTGACGCTCCTGAGCATTTGCGACATGGTGTGCGGTGGACTGGGGCTCGCGGCGGGCCCGGTGTGATGCGCGAGAAGGAACGAGTGAGCGACCGAGATATGCACGCGTCAATGCGGAGAGATGAGGGTAGCGACGAGACAAGCGGCGGTAGCGGGGTTGCTGTTGATTGCAAGGGCGGAAAGTACAGAAGGTGAATCTGGACGTGCATGCAACGACCGAGACGACAATCCAAGTTGGCGTGGGGAGGTTGGTCCAAGGTCCCAAAGGCGTTTCCATCTTCGTCATCGTCTGTGCAGCCCCCAAGCCAAGAAGCAACGAACTTCGGGGCTGCTGCCACTTTGGGCGCCTCAATTCACCCGGGTTACTCAGTATTCATAGTCAATAATGTCTTGTCTTGCCATGTGCAACAATGAATACTTTTCTCACTGCTTGGGCAGTCTCTATAATATAGTTACACGGACGTCAAGTCGTTATCAGCCTCCGACGCAGCCTCGCCCTGCATATATGCCGCTGAAAGACAAAGAAGAGCAAATGCCACAAATGTCCCACCAGAACACCCAAGACCGAGTCGCCAGGCCTCTTCGAAAAAGAGGCAAACGAATGAATACAGAACAACGCCTCCCTGTGCATCTGCCCACAATCTGTGCTGCAGCTTTACCGTGTGTGAAAAGCAAATGAAAATGCGACTAGACTTTCCGAAACAAACTCCTTCCTGCCAATCACTTTGAATGCGCCTGTCTGCCAAAACTCCCGTCCCATCTAATACGCCCGTCGGTCTTGTAAGCACCTTATTGGGGGTGCTGAGCCCAAAGCTCTTGCCCAACGTGGCCAATGCGCTGCGCATGGTAAGGGTCCATGGGATCCGTGCTCTGAGGGCGACGCATGTTTTGATTTTGGTAGTACAGGTTTTGAGCGTTTTGGACGTACTGCTGAGTGTTGGGATCAGGGTACGAGTAGTCTGCTTGCTGAGCCCCGCCAATCGATTGATGAGCAGGAGACTGCCAGCCGGAGCCGCCCATGTGGGGGCTACCGCCAACGCTGCCATTCTGGCTAGGAGGGTTTGTAGTAGGTGGTTCCAGGGTTGAAGGAAGAGGGTATGCACCCGGGTGAGAGGTCAATGGCTGGCGGGCTTGGCTTGCCGAGCTGGGCATTGAGTAATGAGAGTTGGCTGGAGAGGCGGAGCGCGGGCTGTGTGTGGCCATCTCGTTACGCATGTGTGGAGGCATCGTCATGCCGCCGTTCATGGCATTCATGTAGTAGTCCGAGGTCGAACGCTGAAGCGCAGCGACTCCGTTCATACCACCGGCAGGTGAAACCGAGACAGGGCGGTCGTGAGGAGAGGGTGTAGGCATTGGCGACTTGTTCTCGGAGTATTCTTCTCCGTCAGAACGCGAGCCACGCGTCTGCATCGAGGCACGCGAGGCCAAGGCCGCAGCGGTGGCAGCGGCTGATTCTTCGATGGTGCCGGTGTGGTGGTTTTGGTGACGCGTCAGAGTTGTACGACGCGTGAAAGTCTTTTGGCAGTCGGCGTAAGGGCACTTGTAAGGTCTCTTGCCAGAGTGGATTCTGCGGTGACGCGCAAGGGACGACGAGTCGCTGAAGGGCTGTGCAGACGCTGTTAGCATATTTGACGCGACAACAAGACTTCGCGACGCGTTAACAAACCTTGCCGCAGCGCTCACACATGTGAGGCTTTTCTCCAGTGTGAACACGAGAGTGCACTGTGAGAGCAGAACGCTGGATGAACTGCTTTCCACAGCCTGGGTAGTCGCATACGTGAGGCCGCACTCCGCTGTGGATGCGTTCTAGGACAGTGTCAGCAGTGAGCTTTCCGATATCTCAGAATGAACATACCATGTCTGGCGAGATCACTTCTGCGAGCGAAT
This sequence comes from Aureobasidium sp. EXF-3400, assembly GCA_024195585.1. Taxonomy (NCBI): domain Eukaryota; kingdom Fungi; phylum Ascomycota; class Dothideomycetes; order Dothideales; family Saccotheciaceae; genus Aureobasidium; species Aureobasidium sp. EXF-3400. The sequence continues at coordinate 45,089 of SWBL01000380.1, forward strand.
CCCTTGCCACAAGTCGAGCATGCAAAAGCCTTGGGCAGACCACTGCCGGTGCTTCGCTGGGTGCCTTCTTGTTGAGGCTGCTGATCCTGGACTGGTGGAGGAGCTGCGTTCATGGGCGGTTGAGCATATGCTTGATCGTTCGAGGCGGGGTGGTAGCTATGTTGGATCAATGGCATCTGCTGGTGCAACTGAGAGGGCGAAGGGTAGCGCATGCTGGGACCGAGGCTGTTCAGGCCTTGAGGTGGGTAGGCGGCGGGGTGGATGGCAGGGGGAGCTTGAGATGAATAACGTGATGAAGGGTCCGAGGGATGGGGTGAGACACCACGTTCGGAACCATTCTCGGACTTGATTCTACCAGTAGGTACGTAGAGATTCTGAGTGTACTGGGGCGCGGGTGCCGACGACGACATGTCGTGGTGGGCGGGAGGGGGGTAGTGAGGAACTTCGTACTGCATGACTCTGTCGGGAGTG
>SWBL01000381.1:0-45450 GCA_024195585.1 Aureobasidium sp. EXF-3400
CGACGCTATCCTCGACGCTATCCTCGACGCTATCCTCGACGCTATCCTCGACGCTATCCTCGACGCTATCCTCGACGCTATCCTCGACGGTTGACTCGACGATTGACTCGACGTTACTCGACGTTTGACTCGACGCTTTGCTCGACGCTCTCCCGAACACTCTCCTGAACACTCTCTCGACGCTTCCTTCGACGCTTCGTCAACCTGTCGAGACCCAGCCGCGTACTTAACCGACACTCATCAGGCAGCTTACCCTTGCCTCCTCTCATCATCTTATCTCAACACCTCCTTCTTCCAAGGTTCCTCTTCTTGTAAGTCCACTACTCTCAACCATACGCACACTTCCCTCCCACATCTCTACTCTGCAATCCACACGCGTGCTAGCAACCAACATCTGTCTATGCATACGCCCACCTCGAACTTGCTGACACGCACCCACACAGCTTGCTACTGTTCTCCCTCTCGACGTCAAGTCTTCTTGACACCATCTTTACTCGACACCCTTGCTCCTGTTGCTTGCACTACAATCGTAAGTTTGTTTTCTTGTCTTTGCAACCACAATCACCTCCCTCCAAACTTTCTGCGCTCTGCCTTTGCCATTTCGGCTTCTTCCTTTCGTGTCCGGTACAGCCCACAGTCAGACGCTTGGTTACTCGACGCTTCCCTTCATAGGGCTTCGTCTTTGCCTTCGCCCGATGCTCTGTTTGCCTTTGCTCCATCATGTTTCCCTTCACTTTCATCCTCTTCTCGATAGACTCCTTTCTACCTTGGTAGGTCTGGGTTTGTCGAGGAGTCTTTCGTCGAGGACTTTGGCCGTGCTCTTATTTCTTTCACTTCACACACATCTCGACGAGTCTTGTTTATCGAGATGGGTGTCGAAGATGTCTGGGCAATTACCTTGTACCTTTTCCTCTCACGCTTGCATCTCACATTTCTCCTTCCAACACCTTTGACACACCTTTCATCATTACCTCCTCTAGCCCTCTCTTGATCATCGGTATCTCGTTGAGAGCGAGTTGGCTCGAGGGAAACGTCTTTCGACAAGAGGGTTTTTCGAGGGACACATTTTTGGAATCTCCATCTTCCCCTTCTCCTCTATCCCTCTTGTTTTCTACACTTGTTTTCTGCTGTTTTCCTTGTTCGCTGGCAAGCCGCGAGAGCGATGTATCGAGGACGGCATCTCGAAGGCGATATATCGAGGGCGATGTGTCGAAAGCGACCCGTCGAGATCGAAACATCGAGGGCAGGTCGTCTCGACCAGATCATCGTTCGACGAAAAAGCCATTTCGCAACTCCTTTCCATCAACCTCCATCCTCCCCTACCCTCCAGCCGGTCTCTCTTTCCACCTTTGCCCTCAAACTCTCTTCTTCTTCTACGCGCAATTCGTCGAGGGCGAGTTGCCTCGACGAAAGAGTTGTTCGACAGACCCTTGTTTTCAAGATTTGTCCCCTCTTTTTACATCGACTCCAATCACTCTTCTTCTTTCACTTGCATTTCGTCGACGTCGAGTCGTCTCGACGAAACCGTCGGGGTCGACGTTTCGACGAGAGGGTCGTTTAAGGGACACTCTCTTGGAACTTCCACCTTCCTCTTCTCCTCTACCACTCTTACCTTCTACACTTACCTTCCACACTCAACTTCTACACTTTTCTTCTACACTTACCAGCCTTCAGCATCCACCCACTAACACTATCAAGAGTAGTACCTTCCAAGCTCTACGTTGCTCCGCCTGCTTCTCGTCTGGAACATCTGCCTCTCGAATCTCTTCAAGTGCCAACCAAGGCTGTGGACAAGACCTCGTACGTTGATTCTTCCACGATGCTTCCTCCACTGCTCGTACAGAAGATCACCTTACACATAGCTAACTCTCTTTACAGATACGTCATGGCCACCACAGACAGGGACCTGTTCCTCGGTCTGAGGGAATTCGACTTCGAACGAGAGTCCTCGCACGACATGGATGACGACCTCGACGACAACGGACACAACGACGATGGACTCAACCACACCGGACTCGATCTCAGTTGCTTGGTAAAGAATGGCCACTATGACAACATGAATTTCGATCCCTTTATCAACGACAGAAACGGTGGCCAGGGTAGCCTCGATTTCCATGCCAACCCTTATGGTCCCGTCAGCCACTCCATGCCCCACAACTCAGTGTTTCCCCACGAGCACCAAGAGCCTGGTATCCCCGGTCTTGATGGCCACTCTTCTTCGGAAAACTCTCAGCAGTTTCAAGAGCAAAACCAGCTCGTCTTTCCTTCCCGCCATGTCGACCACTCTTCTGGCCACGGCGCAGAGCAGTATCAAGATCCCTCTGGTATGCTGGTTGACGGCGAAGTTGAGGAGATCGTAGATTCGATCGAGCAAGGCCAGGACGCTCACGAAGAGGCAAGCGAAGAAGACAAAGTTCTTCTGAAGCACGAGGAGCATGACTCTGATGAAGAGTTCAAGGATGAAGATGAAGAGGAAGAGGCAGCTGAAGAGGATGAAGATGATGAGGACGGCCAAAAGAAGAAGAAGCAGAAGCAAAAGCGCCAGCCCTACAAGCAGACTCGTATCCTCACTCACTGGGATAGTAAGTCCACATATATCCATTGCGCCTGAAAATTATGATGCTAACGAACCTCCAGCCAGCGTGGACCAACTTACACTATTGGCTTTGATCTACATCCTCGAGCGTGAGAACATCCAGGTCCCATACGAAGAACTCAACTTGATGGTCAACGGAGGGGCCAATTGGTCCGATGACTGCGGCGGACCAGTGGGACAGCACCTCACCAAAGTGCGCAAGGCTCGCATCTTCTTCGGCATGCCCGTCCCTCCCGCAAAGAAGAACAAGAGGGGCGCTGTGGATACGCCCAAGATCCCAAGTGAGAAGGAGATCAAGACCTATCACAGTCTCACCTACACCAGACCCGGCCGCGAAAACAAGATGACTGGCACTCCTGGTACCATGGAAGCAATTTACGTCCCCGTTCCTATCCCTGGCCGTCCCGACCTTCCCATCTACGACCTTGCATACGACCCGCCTATGGGGCCCCTGCCGGCCGGCTTCGTTTACCCAGACTACACCCCTTATGCCCACGCATCTAAGGCAAAGAAGGCTGCACCTACTTCGGACAAGAAGCAGGTCAACTCGCTGAAGAGCAGTGCCGAGGAGGGTGAAGAAGGAGACGCACCTGTTCCTTCGACTGAGAAGAAGGGCAGATCTACCAAGAAAGTCGTCAAGGCAGAGGATGATGACGATGCTGAATCCGGCTCTGTCAAGCCCACCCGCAAGGGCAAGAGCACTCCTGCTTTGTCCAAGAGAAAGGCTGCCGCAAAGGCAGACAGTACCGCTACACCCTCCAAGCCTAAAGGATTGCCAAAGTCAAGATCGAAGAAGACTCTTGCATCCCTGAAGAAGACACCTGGAACGATGGTCAAGATGGCTGAGTCGTTGGAGGGTAAGCTCGATCTGGCTGCCACTCCTTCGAAGAAGGGAAAGGCCGTTCAAAAGGCAGAGTCTGACGCCGCTCCCGAGATGCTTCCTGCAGAAAGCGGTCCAGTTGCTATCAACGAAGAAGAGCAACCCCTTCAGAACTTTGGCAGAGTCAACATGGATGCTGTCAGCATGCCGGCTCAGTCGCTCAGAAACATGCGCGCAGGACTGCCTCCCAACAAGTTCCGCATGGGCAACCATCAACCCAACCAGAGCTTCGACTCGCAGTCAACTATGTCGACAGGACCCAGTCTCTCTATACTCAACAGCCCCATCCAGTTCATGCCCAACGGCTTCGACCAATCGCAGAACAACTTTGCTGGTAACGGTTACAACCAGCAGATGATGGCTGGCCCCGGTCCTTCCTTTGCTCATAACCATGATATGCAGAGAATGCAGGAACTGGAGAACATGAACCCACAAGAAGTGAGGGAAAAAGTCATACGTTTGGAAAAGCTCCAAGCAGCAGCTGGTGGTATGCAGCAGTACAACAACAGCCACAGCCAAAGCAACGTCCAAGCTTACGGCAATGCTCAGACTCGTGGCAATTTCCAGGCTTATGGTAATGCTCAGACTCGTGGTAATGTTCAGACTCGCGGCCATGGCCACGGCAACCGCCCTCACGGCTTGGGTATCGTCAACGCTTCTGTTATGATGCCCAGTGCTCATAACATCTTTGATACAGAGATGGGCGATTATGGCTATGCCAGCGGCCCAGCCAGTAACTTGTCTGTCCAGCAAAACCTCTTCGCCAACGACTATGGCCTGATGCAGAACGACGGTCACGACAGCAAGCCCAACATGGAGCTTTACTCGGGAGAGTTCGACATCCCCGAGTTTGATGCCAGTGGCCTCTTCAGCAACAACCAGTAAATTGCCTCTCATCATCAAGACTTTCTACTTTCGACCCTGAACACAACGATCACAAGATCTCCTCTTTCAAAGAACTCAAAAATGACTTTACGACACTTTTCCACAGACAGCAAAAGACCACCAAAAATAAAACCTCCCAGATCCTTGGGCCGCAAAAAAAAAGTGCCTTCTCGCAGCAAACATCTTTCTTGAGCTGGGCTTGATAAGTTGTTTTCTGCAAAGTCGGCCAGGTTGCGCTTTCCCACACTCGTTTTACACCTTCGGTCTTTTGGTGTCTTTTTTTCCCCCTTCAAGCATTGCGACATGGCGTTTAATTCGTTTTCTGCATACACCAAAAAAAGAATCAGCATCACACGGCGTTACAGTCTTTTCCAGATGATACCCAAAAACATCAGCATCAGCATGAGCATGAGCAGCGGAATGCCTTTTTTCCAATGATACCCAACCCAGCAAGTGGCATTCCACCTTTTCCTTTCTTTGACTTCTCAACTTCAAGAACCACAACCGAACTCCCCAATACACCGAACAGAACAGAAAAATGCCCGACAAGAAAAGAAACAAGGAGGAATGATTTTCTCTAGATGAGAGTCCGTTTTCAGCGACAGTTCTTTCTTTACTTTTTTTTCGAGGCAACCAAAAAGAAAAGTTTCCTACAGCACGTTTCCCTTTGTTTTTACAAGAAAGATCAAGTGGTTTCTTTCCTATTCAGCGAGGTAGTTACACACAACAGAGCAGAAGATTAGCAATAAAACATCAGTGTGCTACCAAAAATTCGGTTCCTCCTGTTGTTGCAAGGTGGCTGACGTATATGAAACTTCTTACTGATTTGTAGGCTATTTGAATGACTGCTCGCTTGGTCGGGTCGAAAGGAAGGCGCTGTCGAACGAATTGGCCGAAGGCAGGCGCCGGCTAACAAAGAGCCGCTGCAAGTGGACATCACGGCTCGAAAGATACCTGTGGGAGAGAAAGAGAAGTCATAAATACGTTTCATTCATTAATCAAGTAGAGAGACGCCGGCTAAGTCATCAAATATGCCGCGCCAACTTCTGGTATCCAGGAAGCCCTTCGCTAATTAAAACAAGTGACGAAAAGATTAGGACGCCGAATACATGCATGCACGGGATCAGGAGATGTAGACCTTCTTGATATCGCTTTCGTCAAACTCCTGAGACAGATCGGTAGGGTCTCTGACCTTGCCCTCGGCAGTGCCGATCTTTTCATTCAGAGCCATGAGTCTGCCTCTTCCGTAGATGCGTCCGTTGGGTAGCATAACGGGATCATCTTCGACGTAACTCTTGCTGTGATGAGCGTATGGAACGGTGCGGGCGAGCTCGTTTAGCTCGGTGGAACAGATGGGACAGACGGATGTGGTTGACGAAGAAGCGTTCGAGGATGAAGAGGCGTAATGCGAGTGGCAAGCGGGTGTCTTCAGAGCGCTGAGACCGGCGGAGAGGGCAATGTGGAGAAGTGGCCGTGGTGGTAGGGAGAGTATCTCGTGATGTGTCTTGACAAAGAGTTCAGAGAGTTGTTGCCAGCGAGCGGCCGAGTACATGGTCTGGGAGCGAGTCAGTGGTGGTGTGGGAGAGATGTGTTGGTAGAAGGGTACCTTGTAGGGCTCTGTCATTGTATTGGGAGGGTTTGCGAGCAGGCCTCCGGCACGCAAGCCGTACGAGTCGTTCTGGTGTGTGCCCAAATGCTTTCTTGCATGCAGCGTAGCCTCAATCAACTTGGAAGGTTCTCCACTCCGGACCAGCTCGATGAACTGCTGCAGGCGTAGTTCAAGCTCCAAGTTGCTGTTGATCTTCTTCAACGTCTGCTTGTTCTCCGAGCACCATGCCAGGCATTCCTGGGTACGACCGTTCTGCAGGCTTTGTTGTATGCGACTAGATTCGATGAAGGCTTGAACGTCGACCAAATCTTCAATCTTCTTCTCCTTGGCCAGCTGACTGGCGCTTTGTGTGTAACCCTGGCGTAACAGGTAGTCGACTAGCATTCGATCCAGACGGACTTTGCTCCAGTCATCATACTTGACGTCGGCGAGGTTGGGTATGTCGTGCAGTTCTTGCAGATGGTGGATGCGGGCTCGCTGATGGCGATGCAGCATATCTTGCTCGGTATGGAGGGACTCCAATTTGTGTTTGAGGTTCTGAGCTTTGGCTATCATGGCGTCAAGCGAAGCGAGGGTCTGATCGGGAGTCGTCGACGGAGCGGCAGCGGCGGCGGTGGCAGCGTTGAGGGCAGCAAGCGTGTCGGCCGATGTCTTTTCTATGTGTCGTCTCACTTGGGCAAAGTTTTTCCTCGTCAGTTCGAAGGGAACTCGCAGCAGCGGTTGGTCCTGCGGGCTGTGTCAGTCGGCGACTACATTGATGGCGGGCTGGTGACGCATACCAGCAGCAGATGCTGTTCTGGGTGGAGTTTGGTTGATGTGAGTTCAGCCATCTTGAATAATTAGTTTGGACCTCGCCCTAGCACACGTCGTTTGCAGGGAATCGATGTCGCAAGATGCAAACGGCAGCAGCATCAATCAAGAGGACCCTTGGGAGCACCTGCCCGCGTTCGCTTCCGCCATGTGAAGCTTGACCGGCGTGGAGAAGCTTCGTCACCATGCCCTGACCTTCTCATCCTGGAACGCTCTATTTTTCATCTCGCCCCTCAATTCTTGATTTATCTTCCAGATCATAGACATGGTCTGTACCGAGGAGGCGTATGGTTCACCTACGAATCACGTATCACAAAATGAGGAGTACACTGGCGAAAATCCTATCTATGTCAAGATAGATGATTACAGTATCCGTTGTCCGTCCAACTCCACTACTTTACTGCAAGACCAGACTTGGTACCGACAATTGACACCACATCCTCGTCAGAAACAACATGACTCAGGCCAACCCTTTGAGGAACGTGTTTGGCAGAAGCTCCCCACACCAAAGCATACTTGAAGCTGTCCTTGAGAGTGCGATGGATCGAATCACACACATCTTCAATTGTCGAGTTGCCACGGACAATGAGCGCCTCACTAAAGTCTGGGTCGATGCCCTTTCTATTGTACTTGTTAGCTGATGATCAACGAAGAAGAGGCTTCTATTGCTGCTAAGGAGCAAGGCAGGTAGGAAGACTTGCCTTTTGGTGTAGACACGGATCAAGCGGAGCTCCTCCCAGCAGCGGTCCACTACGTCTCTGACGCCGAGGTCGAGTTCGCAGCTCATGATGACTGTGTTGGCTTCTCTTGCTAGCATATCCATGTGGTCGAGACCGATAGCATCGACCTTGTTGTAGACGTAAAGGCTGTTCAGAGGGTTAGTGGAAGCTCAATACTCTTGAAGAGCACAGTACTGACCATTTAATGTAAGTACGGTGGTCCTTCATGATCACATCAATGAATTCATCGACGGTGACTACTCAATGTTAGCACAAAGCTTCAGATAGTCATGCTTGGCTGAACGTACCGTTTTCATCACGAACGAGCACTTCGCAGTTCAAGATTTTGTAATCGCGGAGAATGTTGTACAGCATCTTCTCGTCGAGACCGTTCTTAGGAGGTGTTTGGAAGGTGATCTTCATGCCACCGGCCTTCTTGTGCTTCAAGTAGATATTCCTGTCTCTGATTCAGCATGTTATAGTGCAAGATACACATCGCGATTACTCACGGGGGCTGTTTGTTAAGTCTGATACCGACAGCCTCCAATTCAGCTTCTAGTAGAGCTCTTTGCTCGGCTCTTTTTGTTGCGTCCAAGATCATCAAGATCATGTCACTGGTCTACGAGAAGTTAGCAAAGACACCAGATATAGTACAGATGCGGAAACTTGCCTTTGCAGCACTGATGACCTGTCTTCCACGACCCTTGCCTTCTGCGGCACCTTCGATGATACCCGGAAGATCGAGAATCTGAATTTCAGCACCTCCATACTCGAGCACACCAGGAATGGCAGTAAGTGTGGTGAAAGCATATGCCGCGACTACAGATTTCGTTTTTGTGATCTTGCCCATAAATGTTGATTTACCGACCCTGGCAAAGAGAAATCAGCATATAATATCGAACAAGGACGAAGTTGATGTACGAAGGGAATCCGACAAGTGCGATACGGGCATCACCACTTTTCGTGACATCGAATCCTTCTCCACCTGGACCGCCTGCACCTGGGCCAGGCTCTAGCAGTTGTGCTCTCAGACGAGCGAGCTTTCTTGAGATTGGTCAGCATTTGTCCAGGTAGAGTATTGCGCTCATACTGACCCTTTGAGAAGACCCAAATGATATTCTGATTAGATTGTCAGTGTCGGGTTTCTTCTGTGTCAGATGTAAAAGTTTGTTCCGCACCTGTTGCTTTGTTCTCTACGATACTTGTCAGCCATTTGATCTTTTCTCTACTGTATAATTTCACATACTCTGCGTCCTGGCCATTTCAGCCTCGATCCTTGAAAATATTAGTCTCTTGTCGAATTCGATAATGTTCCTCTCAAGACGCACTCCTTGATCTTTTCCGTGATGTTGACCATATTTGCGGCTTGTAAGAGCTTCTGCTCTCTTTGAACAGTAGATTAAGGTGATAATATGCACAAAGTGATAGTCGGTCGCCGTTCGAGTACAGACTGCACGCAAGCTCACGAATTCTTTGGCAGACGTTCTCCACTGCAGTACAGCCACCAGCAAGAGGCTCTGCCGCGCGCAAGCACAGACCATGTTAAAACCGAACGTCATCAAGACTGCTCCAAAAACAGTGCCACACGCCATCTTGTTTCCAAACACTGTAACAGGTTAGACTGGGTCGTTGATATGTGATCATTATGGACGCTGCGTTCTTGTAGTATCTCTTCTTTCTACGCCACAAACATCGGATCCCATATCTTACTCGACCTATCCTAGGATCTCTTCTTGCAGCACATCAACGTTGGAAAGCAGGTGTTTACATTGACTCGAAACAGAGGCAAGGCATGTCCCTCAAAGAAGTTTTCTTGCCGGTCTCGCACTACGACATAACAGACCGTCTGAACGGGCAATATGCAAAGCTACTAGCATCTGGAGAGTACTATCCATTCACCTATCCCTTTGGAACTTTGGGCGCTTCGGTGGTAATCCTCTATCTTCTTGTGGACCATCGATCACGGCCATGGCTACGAAAAGCTCGTTTCGCGGCATGGGCATTCATCACTGTCTTTGCGATCTGGAACATCAGGAGTTTTCGAGCACGCAACCCGGCCGCCGCATTCGGTGTAGGTCTGATCTCTGCCTGGTCGATACTGTGGTGTTTCATGATGCTAGTGGTCAAAGACGTGCAGCAAGACTTTACGAGGATTGAGAGAAGAGAATCTCGTCTGGATATGGTTTCTGCGTCAGCACTGCCACAGACTGCTGAGTCCAATGGTCATGCAAGTGGTAGTGATTACAAGGATGGCTCAACTCTGCACAGTCGTACAAGCAAAGTTGGTACGAGTCAATCGCACGCCCAAAGGACTGGTACACTGGCCTGGCAAGGATATCCTTCGGCTCCTTTCATAGAGCGTCTCGACTGGGTCGCAGACATCTTCAGCAATTTTCGAGGTATGGGCTGGAACTGGCGAATCTCGGGGCTACCTTCACCACCGCTGTGGGCACAGGCACAACTCGCTGGCAACTCTGGCGCGCCGCCACCAGAAGAGGATGAAAAGAAGACTCTCGTTAGTCGTACTGGTGTCCACCGTTATCACGATAAGTCCTCCTTACTCAGGACTAACTTCTGGATCGTCTGTCGCGACATTGTGATTCTCGACATACTTAAGACTTTGATCTCACACGATGCTTACTTCTGGGATGGCAATGTGTCGGCGACACCAAACTACCTGCCAGCATCTCTCCAGACTTCTCCTGTGGCTGTGCGAAGCGCTCGTCTGCTAGTCAGCTTGACCGCAGTTTACATAGCATTGCAAGCCATCTTTGCTCTGGGTCCTCTCTTCTTCGTCGGCATGATCGGTCCTCGCTACATTGGCGTCAGAGGCGAAGCTTGGATGTATCCTGATAGCTTCGGCTCGTTCAACAACGTACTCGACAAAGGACTCGCAGGCTGGTGGGGCGGCTGGTGGCATCAATCCTTCCGTTTCGCCTTCGAAGCTCCAGCATCAAAGCTGATGGAGCTCCTGAAACTCAACCCAAAGTCGGCACCTGGAAAATTCCTGTCGCTGACTGTTGCGTTTGTGCTATCGGGTATACTGCATGCTTGTGGCAGTTACACGCAATTAGGCCATACCTATCCGCTGTCTGGTCCTTTCCTGTTCTTCATCTCACAGATTGGAGGTATAAGTGCTCAGCTCGCGATTACTTCGCTCTTGCGTTGGCTAGGTGTGGTGCAGCGGTCGCCCAGGTGGCTGCAACGTACAGCCAACTTTGTCTATGTACATGTGTGGTTTTACTATACCGCACCGCTGCTCTGCGACGACTTCTCACGCGGCGGTATTTGGCTTTTCGAACCGCTGCCTATCAGCCCGCTCAGAGGATTAGGCTTGGGTGGAAAGGGCGATGGATTCTGGTGCTGGTGGGGAGGTATCGTATGGTGGCACAAGGGAGACAGATGGTGGACTACAGGTCTCGCTTTGTAAACGACGTGATAGAAGCGCTCATGGCCAGCAATTTGGTGTGAAATTAGACATATAGATAGAACACATTCCCAGCTTTGTCGCACATTGCACTCACGTATCAAATTCAATGCCGAATCCCAAACTGTCGCAAGTAGATTTAGATCTCAAAGAAGAACTACCCGAACAGATAAAGAGCCTGCCGAACCCATGCGCGCATGACAACGAAAATCGGGAAAAAAAAAATAATAGAACGAAAAATGGAGGGTTCTAAGAGGGGGTACTGGAGTCTTCGCGCCGGCTTATACACAATTGGGTCTTTCACTCTCTCACTCTCTCTCTCTCTTTCCCTTCCGAAAACCTCCCCCAGACCATGTCACCGGTGGTCTCTACTAAAACAATCAAGTGGGTATTACAGAGTTGGAAGCACGGATTTAGATCATGTCGCGCTTGACGAACTCTGCGTGCATGGTCTTACCGAGCGAAGCAGGGCTGCGCTCGACAATGACACCAGCAGCCTCGAGGGCCGAGATCTTGGAGTCGGCACCACCCTTGCCACCGCTGACAATGGCACCTGTTTGTCTGGTCAGAAATGCTTGGGTCAAATGAAGGATGCAGGGTTTACTCACCAGCGTGGCCCATACGTCTGCCAGGAGGAGCAGAGATACCAGCAATGAAGGAGACAACGGGCTTGTTGGCAGTGTTGTACTCCTTGAGGAAGTCTGCAGCATCCTCCTCGGCGGAACCACCGATCTCACCAATCATGATGATACCGTCAGTCTCGGCGTCCTCGAGGAAGACCTTGAGGCAGTCGATGAAGTTGGTGCCGGAGAAGGGGTCACCACCGATGCCGACGACGAGCGACTGACCAAGACCGGTTTGGGTGGTCTGGTTGACGGCCTCGTAGGTGAGGGTACCGGAACGGGAAACAATACCGATGCGACCGCGCTTGTGGATGAAGCCAGGCATGATACCGATCTTGCATTGGCCCTGTAGGGTGGTCAGAGATGTAGGGGGCCAGAATTCGAATCTTTCTCAATCATACCGGAGCGATGATACCAGGGCAGTTGGGACCGACGAGTCTGGTCTTGTTCTGGGTCTTGAGGATGTCGGTGATGCGGACCATGTCGTGCTGGGGGATACCCTCAGTGATACAGACAACGAGACCGATCTCAGCCTCAATGGCCTCCTCGATACCCTTGGCAGCGACCGGGGGAGGAACGAAGATGGCGGAAGCGGTAGCGCCAGTCTCCTTGACAGCATCGGCGACGGTTGCGAAGACGGGCTGGCCCAAGTGTGTCTCGCCGGCCTTCTTGGGGTTGGTACCACCGACAACCTTGGTGCCGTACTCAATGGCCTGCTGGGCGTGGAAGGTACCCTGCTTGCCGGTGAAGCCCTGGAAGATGACCTTGGTCTGGTCGTTGATGCGGAGGTTGGTGTTGGTGGTCAGGTAGGGAGACGAGGCGCTGCTGTAGGGGCGCGAGGCAGCGCGCAGGGCGGAGCCCAGGGGCTTTCTGAAGCTCTGCATTTTGGGAGTTGGGTGGTGGTGTTGGGGGTTGTTTGGCGGGAACAATAACTTCCTGGACGCAGCTCTCTGTTTTCCGAGTTTGAAGCAAAGCCGTCGCAACCCTTGATCTCCCGATGAGACGGTCGGCCAATGTGGCCATTGCGCCAATACTCCCAACTTTGCAAATCGGCCTTTCAGCGAACTGGTTGATTTCCTGGTTTCGCAAGTATGTCACTGTTGTCATTCCTTGCTACGAAAACCACTTCGACATTCTCACTACTATACTACGCTATATCCTAATGTGTTATCTATATTATCGCCGTCGCTCGAATATATTATCTTACGCGGATTCGGAAGGGGGGGTCTACAAAACACAGGCGAAGTATTCGCCGAGTACGTATGCCCCGCCCTTATAAGCCCCCCTGCCACCTCGAGGTGATGGTAAGACCTGAAATTGTAGAATGTGAACAACAAGCGCGTATGACAACTATGACTACGAGATATGATATAGGAGCAGTATTTGACTAAACGGCAGCGAGAGGAGGCAACATAGCACATTCGCAAAAGGGCTAAAATGCTAAGACGCTGAGACAAGGTTATGGCGCAGTAGCCTCATTGACCGACCGTCGATGCCGACCGTCAGCGTGGCCGACTCAATCCGAACCTCTGCGTTTGGATATTCACGACTCGTATGCGGGGGACTGACGAGCTTCAGAACTTTTTGTCCCCGACACTATATCCATCGCAACTAATCGTTGTCCCTCGTCAAGGTGTTACTCCAACTCGAACGATACACTAGGGAAATCGACTCTTCGACCAATCCATACAACTCTCCCATAACTTAACTCGCCGCACTTAGCTCTCGCCGCATTTCCAGCCTTCGCCGCTGCAGGCCCGCCAAAGCCATAATCCAACATGGCCACCATGACCATGACGGCCACCGAGCCCAAGGCCAAACACTCGCGCGTTCCCAAAGGCGTCAAACTTCCTCCGGAGAATGAACGTTACATGCGCGCCTGTGCCGATGTTGCCAGTGCCCTCGTCGAAGACTACGAAAGCCAGCTCGACGGCAAGAAACCCAAGAAGGACCTCAACCTCAACACCCTGCGCAACAACATTGCCAAAAAGCATTTCCTCAGTAACACTCCGCCTCTCACCGCCATCATCAATGCCGTCCCCGAACACTACAAGAAGTACATCTTGCCTCGCCTGATCGCAAAACCTATCCGAAGTGCTTCTGGTATTGCTGTTGTAGCCGTCATGTGCAAGCCTCACAGATGTCCACACATTGCCTACACTGGAAACATCTGCGTCTACTGTCCCGGAGGCCCCGACTCCGACTTTGAGTACTCGACTCAATCCTACACTGGATACGAACCCACTTCGATGCGTGCCATCCGAGCGAGATACGATCCATTCGAACAAGCAAGAGGAAGAGTGGACCAGATCAAGTCGCTAGGTCACTCGGTCGACAAGGTTGAATACATTATCATGGGCGGTACCTTCATGTCACTCCCCGTCAGCTACAGAGAGGAGTTCATTTCTCAACTACACAACGCCCTCAGTGGTTTCCAGGCGACAAATGTCGACGAGGCTGTCCTGGCTGGCGAGATGAGCAGCACAAAGTGTGTTGGTATCACTATCGAGACGAGACCTGACTACTGTTTGGACCAACACCTGAGCGATATGCTGCGTTATGGATGTACTCGTCTGGAGATTGGTGTACAGTCGCTCTACGAGGATGTCGCGCGTGATACCAATAGAGGTCACACGGTTGCATCAGTCGCAGAGACGTTCAAGCTATCCAAGGATGCAGGCTTCAAGGTCGTGAGTCACATGATGCCTGACTTGCCCAATGTCGGTATGGAGAGAGACCTGGATCAATTCAGAGAATACTTTGAGAACCCCGACTTCAGAACCGACGGTCTCAAGATCTACCCTACTTTGGTCATTCGAGGAACTGGATTGTACGAGCTGTGGAGGACAGGCCGCTACAAGAACTACACACCCAATGCACTGATTGATCTGGTTGCTCGCATTCTGGCTCTTGTACCGCCATGGACTCGTATTTACCGTGTGCAGCGTGATATTCCCATGCCTCTGGTCACCTCGGGTGTCGAGAACGGTAACCTGCGCGAGCTGGCCTTGTCCCGTATGAAGGATTTTGGCACGACATGTCGCGATGTGCGTACTCGCGAGGTTGGCATCAACGAAGTCAAGAACAAGATTCGCCCATCGCAAGTCGAGCTGGTCCGCCGAGACTACACAGCAAACGGTGGATGGGAAACTTTCCTGGCTTACGAGGACCCGAAGCAAGATATCCTGATTGGACTATTGCGTCTACGCAAGTGCAGCTCAACACATACCTTCCGTCCAGAACTTACTGGACAACCTACGAGTTTGGTGCGAGAACTGCACGTTTACGGATCGGCGGTGCCGGTTCATGGACGTGACCCTAGAAAGTTCCAACATCAAGGTTACGGTACATTGCTCATGGAAGAAGCTGAGAGGATTGCGCGAGACGAGCACGGCAGCGAGAAGCTCAGCATCATTTCTGGTGTTGGAGTACGCAGCTACTACGCCAAGCTCGGATATTGGCTCGATGGACCGTACATGAGCAAATGGCTAAAGCCCAAGGACGATGAGGAAAGTGATGACGGTTTCTGAAGTTAGGATTTGATCGGTTGGTGGCGTTTGGATGCATTTGACGGGTTTCAACATGGATGGCGGCGTTACAGGACGAGATGGGAAATGAAGGAAAGCTGCAAGTTTGCATAAGGTAGACGATAGGTATACACAAGGGTGATGCGCCAGATTGCCACCCAAACAGAAAATGTCTATGAGAAGCCGAACGTCGAAGGAAGAAACAGAAACGCCGCGCCGAAAAAGCAGAAGTGGTGGTGTTTGGTCGTGATGTTTGTCGAAAAACGAGGGGTCAGATTATCGGAAAATATTTGTAGCTTGCGAAGCATGAGAGGAGCAGAGGACAAGGTTGAGATCTATGACAAGGCAATAGCACCTCTTGATCTGTCTCGTTGGTGCAGATAAGCTTGGCCGGCGCAAAAGACGAGGAAGGCCTGGATCCGAGTCAGTACAAGGAGGACAAAGTGGTCGAAACAGGATAGAACATACACCGTAGATGGCAACAGCACCAAAGACTGAGGCGGCAACAGCAGCGCCGTCAGTGGGGTCTTCCTCAGAGCCCATCATCGAGTGGTTGTTTGTCTTGAAGAGAGCACCAATGACAGAGAGGATGACGATGGCGAAGCAGGAGATGACAACGCTGTCACAAGGTTAACACATGGCCAAGGAAGAGAGAGGGCTCAGGTGGGCGCACCATGTCCAGGCATTGAAGGCGGATACGACGGGCTTCATTGTGAGTTGAGGCGTGCAGTTGTGTCGGCGGCGGTTCGCGGTTGGGCTAAGCGTGTGGCTTGAGGGGCAGTCGTACGGGTCTGGCGACTTGAGAAAGTAGGACTCGCGTCTTCTGTGGGAGCGAAAGAGTTGGTATTGCGAGATGAGGCTTTCTCTTGGTGGTCGATTGAAAGCAGGCAAGTGGCTGTAGCTGACGTGCTAAAGCAGCGACTTGCGGTCGCGTCTGCCAAGGCCTTCCCCGACCTCCGCTGCCTTTGGACCCCTCGATCACGGAGACAGTAGAGGCTAGAATAGCTACAGCACGTTGCAGATTATACCACGGCCACCTCGAGCGACAAGCCACCACGCCTCGACATGATTTCGGGTATCCTCGTCTTCAATCAAAAGGGCGAGAACCTCATCTTTCGCGCCTTCCGCAACGACTGCCGCCCACGTCTCGCCGATGTCTTCCGCATCCAGGTCATCTCCAACCCTCTGGTCCGCTCGCCTATCCTGACCCTCGGATCCACCACCTTCAGCCATGTCAAGCATGAGAACATCTTCATTGTCGCTGTCACAAAGGGCAACGCCAATGCCGCTCTGGTCTTTGAGTTCCTCTACCGCCTAATCCAGCTGGGTCGCTCCTACTTCGCCAAGTTCGACGAGGAGGCTGTCAAGAATAACTTTGTCCTGATCTACGAGCTGCTCGATGGTTCGCCTTATCCCTATCCCTGTACCAGTACATTCTGCTCACCACCTGCACAGAGATCCTTGACTTTGGATATCCTCAAAACACCGACACCGACACCCTCAAGATGTACATTACCACCGAGGGTGTCAAGTCCGAGAGAAACCTCGTCGTACGTCCACCTAGATCGCTACACGTCTGCATATCAACTTACACAACATGAACAGGAGGACTCGTCCAAGATCACCATGCAAGCCACCGGTGCCATGTCCTGGAGACGAGACAACATCAAGTACCGCAAGAACGAAGCCTTTGTCGACGTTATCGAAGATGTCAACCTCCTCATGTCCGCCAATGGAACCGTCCTGCGTGCCGACGTCAACGGTCAGATCGAGATGCGCGCATACCTGTCTGGTACCCCTGAATGCAAGTTTGGTCTCAACGACCGTCTGACCCTAGGCGAGGAAGCCCTGGCTTCGCCTTCTGGAAACATGGCTGGCACCAAGGCTACAAAAGCTGCCGCTGGTAGCGTCACCCTTGAAGATTGTCAATTCCATCAGTGCGTGCGTCTGGGCAAATTCGACACAGACAGGACAATCTCCTTTATCCCTCCGGACGGTAGCTTCGAGCTGATGCGATACCGTGCCACCGAGAACATCAACCTGCCTTTCAAGGTCCAAGCTATTGTCAACGAAATTGGAAAAACAAGGGTTGAGTACAGCATCGCCATCAAGGCCAACTATGGCTCAAAGCTCTTCGCCACAAACGTCGTCATTCGCATCCCAACTCCTCTCAATACTGCTTCCATCACTGAACGAACATCTCAAGGAAAGGCCAAATACGAGCCCGAACACAACAACATTGTCTGGAAGATTGCTCGTTTCACCGGTGGCTCTGAATATGTACTCAGCGCCGAAGCTCAACTCACCTCCATGACAAACCAAAAAGCATGGAGTAGACCACCGCTGAGTCTGAATTTCTCACTGCTCATGTTCACAAGTTCGGGCTTGTTGGTCAGATACCTCAAGGTGTTTGAAAAGAGTCAATACAGCAGTGTCAAGTGGGTGCGGTACATGACACGAGCAGGCAGTTATGAGATACGGTAAGTTTATCCTGTGCCGTCCTCCGCCCTGCCCCTCTTGCTAACGATACATCCCAGTTTCTAACCCCAGTTTGTTCCAAACACGCATGCATCATTTGGGTGTTCTTACAGCATGGCGTTCTTTTTTCTCGTAAGCAAAAAAGTAAGAAGCATTTTTGCAGGATGGGGGGCACCATTGGCGTTTTGTTTCGTTCAAGTATTTATTCACTTCTTTTGAGATACCCGCGTGACCAAAGGGCTTTTCTTGTTCCCCTTCTTGAAGCATGGGTCACGCATCTACCATTTATTCTATTCAAATACGAACGGAGAAGTTCTTCAAAGTATCGGCTGCCGTTACAATTGGGCGAACGTGAATGGTGTTGGGAGCTTTTGTGGTGACTTCGTGGGTTCTCAATGATGCCATTTCTGAACGTTGATTCCACGATTACCAACGACTTGGTTCGTTGAATCCAAAGATACTCCAGCATCTAGCTAAACAAAGCACTAAAGGCAGTCCATATCGACACGTTATACTAAATGCAAGTGAATGTTCCACAAGGTGACCTTCTTTGTTCTTGATATAGTGGCTTTTGGGCACGACTTTGACCTTTCATTGTCGTCCTAACTCCTCATGCATTACTTGGTTTTTGATAATGCATTATGACTTCTTTTAAGTAGCTATAGAGTAACAGCGGTTATTAAGAGAGCACCATTGTTCTTCTTGTGGGCTTTGAGACTGTTGGATGATATACTGGTTACAAGGATATTGTGTATAGACAGGACAGTTATACTAGGCTTTTAATACGATGGAGAGGGATTGGCTCGAGAGTTATAGCATCTGGTTTTTATGTCTAGGTTTGGAATGCTATGTGTCCCCTATAAGTTACTACTCTTTCTTATCCTCTAGACGACTTCTTTAAATATCATGTTTGCAAGTTTGGAGAATTGTTGGGAAGACCTTAATCATGGAATAGATGTGGCATAAAATCCGATTGTTTGTGGGTTTTCTAGAAGGGAAAACGGACTCACGTTCGCACGTAACATTTGTATCAACAGAGCAACTGAAGATAGTCATGCATGCGTCTGGATAGTCTAATCTTCAGCTGCTCTTAGACTGTGTACTGTGATGATGTATAAATTCGAATCGGAGCCAGAGTAGAAGACTCGATGATATCAGTCAGGGTGACACCCAAAACATCGAGCGACCAAACAGCAACCCTGACCCTCATCATAACCACTTTTCGGAACGATGTCATGTTTGGAAAGAAAATCTCACTTACGTCAGTTGTTGTTATTTCTAATTCTGATGTTCTCATAAGTGGAGCGAAACGAACGGTTCATGAATCGTCAATCGCGGTTCTTCGGGTTTAATTGTCATATAAAAAGGACCCACGTTTTGCTCGAGATTGTCCCGATGCCGATCATCCGTGTGAGAAGATTCACCGACGGGATTTCTGATGTGCGATTGGTCGTATCGGATTCTCGAGTATGGAGCAAGTGAGTGATGATAAACAGACGTGTGTTCTGACATATGGCTCTTTTCATCACGGTGGTAAAGGCTGAAAATTGGTCGTAATTCGGTGAACGAGTTTAAGGATGATCACTGTAAGTTTTTGGCTCGAGAATACACATGTTCAATGCATGTTTTCTGCTAGTCAAAGTAGGCGTTTACCTTGCAGAATGAGGACATGTGGTTGGGAGCCAAGACAAAAGGACTCCGATGAAGAGCAGCAGGTCACATGCCTTACTTGTTGATGAGGCACAGTATCCAGGGTCCCAGACTGTTGTGAAACCTGAAGACTCTCTCTGTAGGCATGATATAGTAAAACGAGCCGGACACTACCCGCCAATATAGTGAGCACGTGCGTCGGGTCCAGTGACACGCGACACGAGTTGACCGGATGATGAGGTCGCAGAGGAGTAAACAAGATAGGCAGAAGGTGATTGTGAGCAAACATGTGAGTGTGGCCGAAGAGTCTGCATGCATACAGGATGTCTGTGTTCATCTTACAAGCGAGCACGGCACGGAGGAGAGATATGTGACTCTCGCAAACCATTACCTCGTGATGCGTCGTCAATGCCGGATGAGAAGCATCATGCTGGGAGCATTCGCGGCCGTCTGCAGCTGCCGGAATTATCTGGTCATGAGGAGCATGCGTGGGGGATTGACAGAGGCATCGATATTAAGCTCGTTGAAGGATGCAAAAGCCGTGACCCTTAAAGATGTGCCGTGCATGTTCGCGCCCTGAGGTGTGTGCTTTCCTCGCTCGCCTATCTGCATGAACAGGGAAAATCATTGGCTTTCGGTATAGCTGAGCGAGCGCAAGGCGTACAAGTATAGATATTACTTTGGACCAACAGACAGGGCGCGGGGTCAGTGTTTGTACAGTAGCAAGTTACCGAAGTCAAGCCAGCGCAGATGCATGAGCTGAATTGCAAGATTCTGACAGGCAGCGGATTGGTTGATTTGCGAGATCATCAATCATGTTCCTGCAGGTCGACTGATGCGGCCACCACGGCTTGCATCGACATCTTGCATCTATGCACACGAGCGCAGCCATGAGGTCAACAGAATCAGAAGCAGACACGTAGCCGAATCATGACAGCGCGTTGATGCGATAATGCGCATTTTGACTGCCTGTGATTTATCGAGATAATTGCACTTTGATTGTCGTCAAGAGGCATGTCGTGGACAGCAAAGGACGCTACACTAGTCAAGCCGAAGGAGTGGTGGTGTTCCGTTAATCTGGGATTGCGCACATCAGTTGTGGTTCACCAGTGGTATGACAACGGTTCAAGATGGGAGAAGGTCTCAGGTCCGTTTCTGCTCTCGGACGTGCGACATTCCGAAGTGCAACAATGTAAGGTTTGTGCAAATCTGGGCTTTGTTGTTTCAACGTTGAGTCTTCAACACAAGCAAGATGGACGAGACAGTAATTGAGTTGGTAGTTATTGGCGGCGGAACGAGGCGAAATGAGAGAAAGTCTGGGACAAGCAACAGACAACAAGTCAACGACATGCGGCAGCGATGTAGTGTGAACTTTGATTCGGCGACGTCCTTCAACAAAAATCGGGAGGAATTGTCCGTTTCACCAGCCAAATCTCATGCAAATTTAGGCATCGGTTCGTGATGCAGACAAGTGGTCTTGGTCAGCAGAAGTGATGTTCGGCTGAGAGACTGTCATCGAGCAAGTGCTTTAGACGAACGAGGCCAATGGTCATGATGGCTGTTTTCTGCCTTCCCTGACAGCATCTTGACGCAATGCTGTGACATGGACAAGGCGCTGCCGCATTCATTTACACGGCTGCAAGGCGATGGCAGACGATTGTTAATTGTTCTCTCTTCTTGACGATAGCACGATAGAATCATGATGCATGTGAAGGCTGGGCAAGACTTGCTCGAACATGAGAGATGATCAAGTGCGGATGCCGGCAGAAGTGTCAGCCACTTGCGTATTAGGTACTCTGACGAATCAGCGAGGGTGCAAAGCGCCTGGGCCCGACGCTAGTTGAGCGAGCAAGTCACATGGACTGCAGAGATTGAACTCCTGGGCGGGAGCCGTTGAGGGCCAGACGCAGAGCAGTGACTGTGGTAATGGAATCGTTTTGAGTAGGTAAACAAAGACGTCGATTCGTGAAGATATCGAAGCTGTATAGAGGGTGAAAGCTTGCCAATTGGAGAGTCAAACGGGCAAAAAGTATTCAGAAAGCCAAGATGATGATGGCAGCCTCATCGAAGCGGACTGTAGGTCATGCGTACATGTTCAGGATTAGCTCCATGATGAGATGAGTGACAATTGGGCGAGGAGCAAAGCGGGGTGAGGGATGCGGTGCGCAGCGGACGGGCAAAACCAACGTTTTAGGGAAAGAGCTGCTGAGGTCTTCAACAACCACAACTCGAACGTCTTCTACAGAACGAGCAGCCCTTTGAACGTTGTCGAGTCCTTCAGCAGCCTAG
Organism: Aureobasidium sp. EXF-3400; assembly: GCA_024195585.1. NCBI lineage: Eukaryota > Fungi > Ascomycota > Dothideomycetes > Dothideales > Saccotheciaceae > Aureobasidium > Aureobasidium sp. EXF-3400. The sequence goes on from SWBL01000381.1 coordinate 21,494, forward strand.
CAAAAGACGATTGAAAGCAGCAAGAAACAACGACCATCTCAGGTAAGACAGGCATCAGCTAGACAATCACGTGGGCCGTAGTGTTCCTCGTTTCAAGCGCGGCGCAGGTGACACTCTCGACCCTCACACATTGCCTGTCCTGCCCACTGCTCGCTCTCTTTGCCCTCATCACCCCCACCAAGTACTGACCGCACGTCTCTTCTACAGCTACCTTTCTGTACTTTGCACCTGGCGCGGCATTCTTCACTTTCGGCTTCGTCTCAGATCTCAATTCCCCTCAATCACGCATCGCTGCATAACACCCGTCAACACAAGCTCCGAGCACGGCCCGCATCGACGCATCCTCCGCCCTCGTCAACCACCACCGCTACATCACGCTCCCGACACTTAGCTGCCCCCGACTCCGACCCCTCGGTGACTACGCTTCAATCCGCCTTCCACCTCGAAATCAGTCGCAATCATGTCGCAGAACAGGCCTTCGGCGTTCTCTAGCTTACGCATGGGCGGTAAGGATACCATCACCTCCCCCGCGCTCTTCATTTCCTCCCCTTGTGCCATCTGCGCATCCGCCATACAGCTCGCCATCCATCCCACTCCATCCATTGGCCCAATCCCATGCTTTGCTCGTACTGACGCCGTACAGAGGTAATTCGCGAAAAGGTCCAGGATGGCTTGACCGGAGAGACAAAAGAGATGCAGTACACCCAGTGCAAGATTGTCGGCAACGGTTCCTTCGGTGTTGTCTTCCAGACCAAGCTGTCCCCCAGCGGCGAAGATGCTGCTATCAAGCGTGTGCTTCAGGACAAGCGTTTCAAGGTCGCCAACCCCCGATTTTTACTCCCCTAGCTGTTCGACTGACCCTGCGTAGAACAGAGAGCTCCAGATCATGAGGATAGTGCGACACCCTAACATTGTCGAGCTGAAGGCTTTCTACTACTCCAACGGCGATCGCGTACGTCTCAATCCGTTCGATCCATCAATTCAGTCACTAACGCAGGATGTTTAGAAGGACGAGGTCTACCTCAATCTCGTACTCGAATTTGTCCCCGAAACTGTCTACCGCGCATCCCGCTATTTTAACAAGATGAAGACAACCATGCCTATTCTCGAGGTCAAGCTGTACATTTACCAGCTGTTCCGCTCGCTCGCCTACATTCACAGCCAGGGTATCTGCCACAGAGACATCAAGCCTCAAAACCTGCTTCTTGACCCCAACAGCGGTATCCTCAAGCTCTGTGATTTCGGAAGTGCCAAGATACTCATCGAGAACGAGCCCAACGTCTCGTACATCTGTTCACGCTACTACAGAGCCCCTGAGCTCATCTTCGGCGCAACCAACTACACGACAAAGATTGGTGCGTAGACTGCAAAGCGTCATAGACCGACTTCAAGCTGATTCATTTGCTTTCTTAGATGTCTGGTCCACTGGCTGTGTCATGGCTGAGCTTATGCTCGGTCAGCCTTTGTTCCCCGGTGAGTCGGGTATTGACCAATTGGTCGAGATCATCAAGGTTCTGGGAACTCCCACTCGCGACCAAATCCGCACCATGAACCCCAACTACATGGAGCACAAGTTCCCCCAGATCAAGCCTCACCCGTTCAACAAGGTAAGTTTCAGCTCGGTAATCCCGCGCGAACTTTCACTTACACATTTGAAAGGTCTTCCGCAAGGCCGACCCCAGTGCCATCGATCTCATTTCCAAGCTTCTCGAGTACACGCCGACACAACGTTTGTCCGCCATTGAAGCCATGGTCCACCCCTTCTTCGACGAGTTGAGAGATCCCAACACCCGATTCCCTGATTCTCGCCACCCCGGAGGTGCCACCAAGGACATGCCTGAGCTCTTCAACTTCAACCACCATGGTAAGCAAGACTATTTCTGTAATGATAATATGGAGTATGCTGACGTTTTTCAGAACTCTCCATCGCACCCCACATGAACGCCCAACTTGTCCCCGCACACGTTCGTCCCCAATTGGCAGCAAAGGGTCTTGACATTGACAACTTGACGCCTCTGACCAAAGATGCCATGATGGCACGACTGGATTAAGAAGAACAAAAAGAAAAAAAACTATCGGCAAAAAAACTATACACAGATCATGAATTAGCGATGCATACTCTTTTCAATTTTTCAAGACCTTCGATCGACCCATCAGCGGTCTACTTTTTCGGCGTCCCACCCTGGAGTCTTTCAAAATCATTTCGCGCATTCGACAAAGGGTCAGTGGACAAGCCTTTGCTTGAACAGATTACAAGACGTCGAATAAAGCTGGTTTTCCCGGAGTATTTGCTTTGCTGCTAATGCCGCTGCTGCTTCCGCCGCCGGCATCGCTGTGGATGTCTCTCTTACTTGTTCTTTTTCCTTTCTCTTATTTTATACGCCGAATGGGTGGCCCGAGCAAGTTTTGTTTCTTCCTTTTTCCAAAGTGTGGTGCGGTAGAGATCTCTGAGTTGGAATCTCTATTTGAAAGATTTGACACTCGTCGCATCCATCTCTGAATGCAGAGATGACCGATCAGATCAACTGATGGTTCTCTCGATTCTGTTCTTGTTTGCTTCTGCGCCCTAATTCGGGGATTGCAGGCGGCGCTCGGAAGAGTCAACAAAGTTGGAGAACAAAGAAGTTATGATAGGGAGGTTGAGGGTATTTGATGGTACGCGAGCAGAAGGAATGATGGCTTTCGTCTCGTCTTTGACCCAGGAACGGAGCACTCTGATGAGGACTAAGTAACGCAGGAAAATTTCCTTTTATCTTCGTGTTTCTTTTAATCCTTTTTATCATTGCTCGGCCTGGTTTCTGTTGTTGTCTAGAGCTCCTGCTCTTACGAGAGTTGCACAGTCAAACAGACGTGGGCGAAAAGTGTATGTTTGCTTTGCAGTTGGCTATCTGACTTTAGACCAGAATCGATTTTGTTCTTTCAACTTTCGATATTCACTATACTGTACCCTTGTGTCGAACGGGTCTCGAGCGACACTCTTCGACAAATGAGCCCTTCATGATTGACAGAAGACGTTCTGATCAGTCTTCTGCTGCTGCTGCTGCTACTGCTGCTGCTCGCAGGAAGTATACTAAAGACTTCCTCAATACTTCCTCTCACTCGAGCCAGACGGCTTCATGCACTTCTCAGTCTATCACTCCATATAAGCTCAAGTATTCTCATCGGATCCAAGATTCCGCTCTCACTCAAGGGCTCTTGAGACTCGAGAGTCCCCGTACACTGGCTCACTCTCGTATGGTCCTTCAGTGACAAGTATTAATATATAACAAGCCTTTCCTTCGATACTTCCTTCCATCTTCCTTGGTCACTCGATATCTACCTCTACTCTTCCACCTTCCAACTTGAGCATCTATCCCTTACATGGTGGACTCTTGAGTACACAAGGACACTTCCGAGTCTCATCTTACAAGATCGTCAGCCATGGCCAGACAGACAGAGAAGGAGCGCCAGCTTTTGATGGCTCGCAAGAAAGTTGGTTACGAAGAACTGGCAGCAGTCGAGAGACATGAAGATGTGGACATGATTGATGTCGAAATGGGGGAAGTTCGGATGGTTGATGCAGATGAAGCAGCAGCACAAGAGCTGTCCCGATTGAGCATCTCGGAAGGCGCCAAGAAGCCGCGTCGGATTCTCGTCCCAAGAGGTCCGCGCGGAAGAGGGAAGTTCAGCTACCAAAGCAACAAAGCTATTGCCAGCGAACAAGTCCATCAGCGTGTTCGACTGCACGACCCAGACAGAATAATGTCCGACGATAGACGTGGAGGCGGCGGCTACAACAACCGCAAGAGACGCTTCAACAGAGGTAATTCAACACAAAACACACACTTCGTCTTTCGCCGAGCTAACCTGCTTTGTTTACAGACGATGATGAGGGTGGTTACGATCGCAGACCTCAGCGCAGAAGATATGAGGAGGCTCCTCCCGGTACAAGGCTACGCCGCCAGCTTCTCTCTGTCGCTGAGTCGCCAATGAAGAACCCTGAGGACGAAGTGACGGAAATCGCAAAGCTCGTTACCGAAAACTACCACGACAACTACGTCAAGGAGACGTACTGCGATCTGGTCCTTTCCCTGGTTCTCGAGCAACCTTTCAAGATCCCCTTTGTCGCCGCTTCCGTCTTGTGCGCCAACAACGACAAGAGCGACTCCGCTGCTGAAGTCCTGGGTCGCACATCGATTCTGCTGCAGCGTCATCTCGATGCTGGTGAATGGCGCAGCGTCAAGCTGTTGCTACGATTTTTGGCCTGCCTTCAGCCTCTCTTCAGCGACTATGGCGTCTTTGGCATCCTCGAAGAGCTTTTCGATCGCGCCGTAGACCTTCAGACTGCCTCGTCCGACGACGCCGTCGGTCTCGAGCTGGTCAAGATTATCCTCCTTACCATCCCATACGTCCTGGCCGACCCCAACACTGGCCTCGAACAACGCGCCGCCGAGCTGCTGGAGAAGACCGATATCGTTGCTTCTACACCACATGCCCTCGAGGCCCTGGTCGACCCATACCCGACACCTGAGGGCGAACAGAAGCCTATGGCTTGCCCCAGCATACTCAGCGCATTGCAGAGTCAGCTTCAGGGTGAGGCCGCCTCAGGCTGGAAGCTCGCCTGTATCCCTCGTCTGACCCGTGTCACTGCTCCGGCACCTGCTGAGGGCGAGAATGGCGAACAGGCTGCACCCAACAAGCACTCATTCCCCCAGCTCTCAGTGCCTTCGCCCGTCAACCCTGGTCCTCACGCCCTCTTCCCTGAGGTCTGCTTCTCGCTCTTTGCCGATCAAGACGTAGAGTCCGTCCCTCCTACCTCCAACATTGCCGCATCGCTGCTACGAGACGCCGTCACCGATACTATCAACATCCTCGACTTCAACCGAAACGCCGCTGCCAAATTCCTCATCGATGTTGACTGCTACTGGGCCCCCAACACTTTCGTCAAGCGTGCCACCGCTTTTGACAAGTTGAAGGACATCCCCGAAGGACGCTCGACATGGAAGCCTGAAGATCTGGTCGTCGATGCCGTCTTCTCTCAAATCCTGCGCCTTCCTACCTCGGAACACAAGCTCGTTTACTACCACTCCGTCATCACCGAGGCTTGCAAGATCGCCCCTGCCGCCGTTGCTCCCAGTCTGGGTAGAGCCATCCGTTTCCTCTTCCGTAGCCTGGATGTCATGGATCTCGAGCTTCAATACCGTTATATGGACTGGTTTGCCCACCATTTGAGCAACTTCGAGTTCCGCTGGAAGTGGACTGAATGGATTGACGAACTCGAGCGTTCTGACCTGGAGCCCAGAAAGGCCTTCATCGTCGGTTCGCTAGACAAGGAGATCCGTCTCTCTTTCGCTAAGCGTATCAGAGAGACTCTCCCCGAGGCCTACGCACCCCTGATCTCTGAGGGCAAGATGAAGGATACTCCTGACTTCAAGTACCTCGACGAGCAGACTCCTTACTCTCAACAAGGTAATGCCATGCATGCGTTGATTCGCAGAAAGGCTACCGAAGAAGAGATCGAGGTTGTCATCAGCGAGATCCAGACCCTCGCCAGCGAGCAGGGTGTTGAAGATGTCCTTGTGCCCAGCACTGACGCATACATGACCAGCATCTGCTCAGTTGGTAGCAAATCGCTCTCTCACGTTCTGTCCTGTATCGAGCGATGCAAAGAACGCCTCCTCGCAATCGGTCCCCAATCCGAACTTGCGCGTCGTCAAATCATCACATCAGTCATCGACTACTGGGCCGACCACCCCGGCACTGCTGTCAACATCATCGACAAACTGCTCAACTACACCATCATCACACCTATGAGCGTCATCGAATGGGCACTCCACGACCACATGCAGCACGGCCGTGCACTCGCACAAACCCACATCTACGAAATGATCTCAGCCACCATGTTCAAGGTCAGCAACCGCATGCGCCAAATCGTGCAAGCCCGCGCCGAAGCCGACCTCTCCGAAGAGCAAAAGAGCTTGCTAGACGAGACTTTGATCCGCGAACGCCAAACCATGCGCGATCTCTTCAACGCCATCATTGAAGCCGTAGTCACCATCGCCAACGCAGCTCAAGACGACATGATTGAACGCTTTGACGGCGACAGTGCTGAGCAGACTTTGCTGCAGCAGTGGGGTGCTCGTTGGGCTCGTGTGTGGAGACGCAAGATGGCTGTTGAAGAAGCCATTGTCAGTGAAGCTGCCATTGAAGCTGCTGATGTTGCTAGAGAGGCCGAGAGAGTTAAGGTTGAGGCTCAAGCTGCTGAGGCTGATGCTGCTGCTGCTGCTGAGCAACCTGCTGATGCTAATATGGATCAGGAAGATCATGACATCGCATAAAAGTCCTTTTTGCTTTCGCAGCGATGATTTGAAATGAGACGAGGGTTAGCACGGGGACTGCTGGTATTTCTTATTTTCTTCTCCTTTTATGGTTTCCCGTTTCTTATAACCAACTTCCCCTCGTGTATATCCAAAGAAAGCAATCAGTGTTCCCAAGCTACTACTTTCCACTCTGATTATCCGTGTGAGAGCTTGGAATGCCACTCTGGTCACTCGTGCTTGAATGATGACTCGGGCAGGGTCACTCTTTTTTGTCATTTCGAATTTCCTTTTCTGGCGTGCTACAGACTTGTAACCACATCTGACGGTTAGTATGAGCCTTTGAAAATGCTTATAACGAGCTTTGCAAGCATTTGTCATTGGTCAAACAAAACAATGTGGACTCCTGCGCTACACGACGCTAACCGTCAGTTGGTGAGAAGAGTTCTGTATCGGATGGTTACTTCTCTTTCAGCTGTGTATCGATGTTTCCCTTCTTTGCTCATCAGCACGGGAGTTTTGATCCTCTTAGTTTGTCTTGTTATTGAGATACCGCTTCTGTGTATCACCTTCTGGCTTTTCTACTTCGGCATCACATATCCAGTGATCATCTTTCGTTGCAATCTTTTGTTTTGCTCCTCAGCTTCCTTCTTTTGGCTCGCCTGTCTTTGACACAGATTCATCATGCAGCCGATGGTTAGCCTAGGCTTTGTGAACTGCATGTATCCAGGCGAAGTTATTTAGATACCCTCCCTGGTTCCTGCAAGGTAGTGGGAACACATGCTACCTGTCGGATCTAGTTCGAGTCCTGCATACTGCTGAACCATTTTTGACGCTTCTATCTACTGAGGGGTTTCGGTCTAGACTCCGTAGTTCCTAGAATCTATCTTTGCTATTTTCGTCCTACGGTTAAATGATCAGATCGGTTATGGTATAGCCTGATGATTGAGGGTAAATGTCAGTTTCCAGATATACCACCTCAAACAGCACATTCCAGCTGACGACGTCTCGTGTTAACGTCAGTATTGCTTGCAGTATATCCAACCTGTTTAACATACTTCAGATGTCCCAATCACGAATTTCAAATAGCAAAATTTTCTGCCTAGCAGATAATTATCCAAATTCCTGGATGAAGAAGTTTATTTTTCCTCAGGCGAATACTCAGCTCAGGGACTTGACCCCGAACCTGCATGAAAGTAGCAAGCCACATATGTTGTGTAACGAGTGTGATGCGATATACCAAAAGCAGGTTTCGCATAAACGAGGTGCGACTTCCACATCTGGACAGCTCCGACAGCTCCTGACAGTGCAGAAAGAATGTCAATTTATTCCCGCAGATGAAATTGTTCATTCCCGGAGATGTCCAGATTGCAATTTATATCTTCTTCGTTGATTACGTTTTTCAGCTCACCGCTATCTGTGTGTGAGATATTTCTTGCATGTTCGATATATTGCAGTGTGGTGGCGGTCAGACGAAGAGGTATCCTGCATCTGCAGTGCTGTTTGCTATAATGCAGTGGACAGTTTGCTGCGTGTACAAAGTAGGGAGGCCTGAAATTTTCTTTTTCGTTTAGGTATGTATTTCTCAATCTGCCATGCATGGACTTGATCGGAGACCCCAGCTCGATTGACGAGAGTCTTCTCTTTGATGATCCCTTATGGTTGCATGTGATGAGAGCAGGTTCGTTGAGAAGCTGTGAAGCGTGGGCGTGTTCGGTATACTGCATTTACGAGGAGTGACACAAAGGTGTTTCCGGTGGTAGTGGTGGTCCTGGCGTCATGCTCGCAATATCGAGATGGTACCCAGGGGATAATGTGGATCGTACCAGTAGAGATCTCGGGCCCCTTAAGGATTCTCGAGCAAAGATGTCGCGTGATTGGCCGTCACTGATAGCAACGCTAGTCATTCGCGATAATGGATGGTGGGAAGTCCTGTTGTGGTATGATAGATACTGACGAAAGGCGGTAAGCAAGATGATGTAAGTAGAGGCTATAGGCAAAGGACGATGAACGCAAAGAGATGATATGGAGATGGAGTTGAGTTGGGGAGATACCAAGAACCCATGGAACCAAGCAAGCAAACAATTGAGACAGGGCAAGCGTGAGCTGAGTTCAAGACCAAAATTAAACCACTCAGAGCAAGACAGGAAGTCGCGTCTGTCCAGTTTCATGTGCGAATTCTTACTCTCCAGCCGCCATGTGAACACGTAAATTGGCTGATGAATAACCAGAACAAAGAATGCAATTTCCGTATGCTAGATATGCTTAAGGTTACATCAGATGCATTTTCCCAAGTTCAGACACTTCGAGGTTGGTCGAAAATCTAAGCGATTACTCCCTCTTCCTTCTTCTTTGGCAGATCCTTGGTCAGAGCCAAGTACGCAGCAGCAATAACGACACTGCCAAAAGTCACACCAATGATCGCTCTACCCCTTCTTCCCTGCTTGAGTATGAGCTGTTCATCCTTGCCTAGGATCTTGACTGCATCCTTGAGGAAGGCATAGCTAAGTCCGCTCCATGCTGTAGTTCCAGCCACCAGGATCTGGAAGTAGGTCATGAACTGAGCGAGGTCAAGTTTTCCAAGACCAATGTCGTGCATGATACCGAGATGGTGGTTGTCTGCTGTGATGACGGGGTATGCCAAAGTGGCTCCAATAAGCAGCAACTGTAAGAAGGTATTGTACTTGCTCATAGTGGTAGGGTGCACTTCGGCGGATGGCAGTGAGAAGTCCCAGTAGCGCTTGAAGGTCTTGGGTGCTGGCAAAGATGCATATCGCCAATAAAGAGCAGCCACTGCAAGAGAAACATCACGTCCCAAAATGAGGGTTGCCAGAGATACTGCATCACGAATTAGACAAGCTCGTTTACCCAGCATAAGAGAATACCTACCTGGCAAGAGACCGTTCATGGATAATGTCACGGTCAGAATGGTCATCAAGAACTTGTCGGCCATGGGATCAATAACACTACCGACAACAGTCTGCAGTTTGTACTTGCGGGCAATCCATCCGTCGACCAAGTCAGTGATGCCTGCATAAGCGAAAAGAGCAAGTGCCCATGTGTGCTGCTCGTGCAAGACCAGATAACCAACAAAGGGTGCAGCGACTAAGCGGGTCGCGGTGAGGATGTTGGGAACATTGTAAATTTGCTCTCGTGGTGTCAAGGAGCGGACCTTGTCGCCGATGATACTCGCTTTCGGGCCTACAACATTGAGACCCTGCGGGAGAGACGTTTCCGTATCTGGCAACTCGGGCCTCAGATGTTCCTTCTTGTGCCAATTGTCAGTCAATGTTGCATCTCGAATTTCCCCATAAAATTATAAGGCCTGAGCCAGCATGCGAGAGATTAGGAAGAAGCACCACGTGTGCCATCTGATACACAACGGTACGAAGGGTAGCAATCAGACGTTGAGTGGGATTATCAGCAAAACTTACAGGGGTCTTGAGGCCGCTGTCCTTCGAGGTTGAAGAATAGCGACGTCGGCTTGATTCCAAGGGGGAACACGAGCTAGGATAGCAAGTATTAGATCACACAGCCTCCATAGCTTTGGATACGATCATGGGGTGGGGTATTACTCAGTCGAGGAGCCCAGGGCAAAATTGTACCGCTGAGTGCAATGGTACTGCTGAATAGGCTGGCGGGTTGCTAGACGCGCGGAGCGCACTGCTGATGTCGACACAAGTGGTCTTGAGACCGCGGCGAAGGTACGGCCACGGCACAGTAGAGGCAGTGATCGGCCGGTCATGGCGGCGGAGCTGACAGCTGACAGTCTGCCTGAAATGCTGAGACGTGCCATTGACCAGCTTCCATGGCTCGCAAATAATGTCTTATTGACCGCTGCAGTTGGATGCGACATGTCGTTTGTTCGGCGCGCTTGCGAAAAGGTCCGTTCACCAATAGTGATGGAAGAAAGACAATCACATGAGAACGCCAACGCTCGCGATGATCGTCATTAGAGGACGCTGCAAATCCCAAAGTCCAAGGCGTTCGAGAGCACATCCAAGAAACCACTCTCAGGGCTGAGTCTTGACAATTATGCGAGGAAAATCTTTGTGTTGCAGAGCAATATGAGCCGACGGATGCACGATGAGGAAAATTTTCAAGAGCTACATATCATTATCGTAACGATTGTTGCCCTGCACAGCTCGCTGCTGAGTTTGGTGGCCGAGAAAAGAAGATGTGCCAACATGTCGCTCACCAGTTGAGCAACGATCTATTGTAGACTGTAGACACGCCTTAATAGAGGTGATCAGGAATATAGACAAATCACTGTATTTGACGGTGGTGCGCAAGGGGTGAAATGATAAGTTTAGAATTTTTTTAATTATACACTGCAATGCTGCCTGATCCGAATACAGTACAAGCAATTGATGCCCAACACTGTCCTAGCTATCTGAGGCCAGGTCCTCACTTTTGCGAGACTCCGTCACCTGCTGCAAGAAAGAGATAATGAAACAGCAAAGGACTCGCTAAACCGCAAGACTCTGAAGAAAAGAAGGGTCGTTAACATAAACAGGCTGAAGAGAATAATCGTTGTTTGCTCAAGAATAGTTGCTCACGGCAGGCTTTCCGTCGTTATAGTACTGCGCGCCCTGAACAGGGGGAGCTGCATCACTGCTGTGTCGGTAATTTTGAGGTGCGCTCAGACTCCCAGGAGGTGGTCCGTAACTGGATGCACCGTAGCTTGTGTTACTAGCCTGTGAGTGGCTGCTGCCATATCCGGATCCCATTCCGATGCTGGGCATCTCGCCTTGTGGTCCAGGATTACTGTACTGTCTGTAGCTTGACATGCTAGGGAGATTGCCAGGGAGATTGGAGCGAGGGGGGTAAACGTTCATCGACTGTGGTGGGGGTCCCACTGGAGGTGATCTCATGCTCTGTTGTTGAGGAGAAGCACTTTGGTGGGAATTGGCTTGAACACCATAGCTTGTTGGCTGGTATTGTGAAGCTGTGGCCGTTTGTGTTGGCTGATACTGCGATTGTGTTGCCACTGGAGTAGATGAAGTAGTCATACTGCTTGGGGGACCATAGCTCTGAGAAGACGTTCTCATGGGTGATTGGTATTGCGATTGCATCGGCGGCATAGGGGTGTATGAGTTAGTCGATCCTTGAGGAGTTGATGCATCGGTGCGGCTGTAGTAGGCATTGTAGCTTTGCTGCGAAGGTGCTGTGCTGTATGATTGAGGCCAAGAAGGTGCGGGCGCTGTAGCTGGCAAGCTAGCATATACCCCTGCTCCCGTGGAAACAGGTGCAGCACCGTACATCGGTGGGTAGCCAGGTGCGACGTAGCTTTGGCGCATCATGTAGCCTGAAGGTGCTACCATGTGTGAGTAGCCACTCAGTTGAGGATAGGCGTGTCCACTGTGGTCGACGGCAAACTGGTCTTGTTCCTCGACAGGTGCACGGAAGTTTTGCTTCAAGTACAACTCTGGGCGAATTGCGATACCGTTGAGACGCGTGTCGGTCAATGGACGTTGGAGCTTTCGCTGCTTGACATCTTCCACAGTGTAGTAAGAGACGAGGTGGTGTGAGACACCATTTAGCGAGATGCTCATGGTCTTCTTGACAAGGCCGTTAGGTCTGAAGCCATAGCTATCCACCAGAGAGCCGATGAGCTGGCGCTCCACCTCTTTCTCACTGTCAGTCGCGCCCGATGCAGCAGACTTGGATTCTGGGGGGTTTGCAGGCGACGGGGGAGTTGGAGGCAGTCTGCTGTACTCAGTGACTTCGTTCTCTTCGGAGTCCCGGCGTCCCTCGGGTTCTTGCGAGGATCGTTTGCGCTTCATTGCCCGCTTCTTCTCGCCGGGAGGGAAAGGCTTTTCGAGTTCGCGGTAGATCAAGAAGTTTCCAAGGATGCGACTAGGGCTCCAGGCAACACCATCTGTCCAACGCTTGATGCCTGACGCGTTCTCTTCGTAGATGAAGACACTTCCGCTCTTAATCAAGCTCGCCCTTTCACGGTCGTGAGGGCGACGAGGTACATGATGAAGCTTTCCACTTAGACAGGCTTCGAAGAGGACAAGCCCGTCCATGCTGTTCTGAATGAATCCATGCCATGTAGGCTGAAGAGGGCCAGAACCAGAGCCACTGCCGCTCATCTTGTTCAATGATGGCAGTAATCTTGAGGATTGAGGTAGATATAGAGGTCAACTGTAGTTGACAAGGTTGAAATAATAAAGCTGAGAATAAAAGCAAATCCAGGATAGGATTCGAGGCCTTATTTACTTGTTTTCTTCTGACAGGTCAGCGAACGTTTCGCGTGAAGAAAACAAGATCGATGAATGAATGACTGGATGGCAGAGTGGATTTGCGCAAGAATGCCGTGGAGTAATTGAGTGCTCGGATGGTCTGACAAAGCTGCGAACCACAGGCACACGGGGCAGGTGATATAGTTTGAGAAGGAAAGTAGAAATAGGGGAGCAGAGTCGTGATGGTGGTGCGAACGGTCTATGATGAATGAGGGGAAGAGAACGGTGATAGCATATTGGGAAGAGACAGGCTGGGAGCACGGATTGCTTTGGGGAAGATGCGCTAGACTCGTAGAAAGCGCAACGCGTTGAAATAGACTTTACACTTACCGGCAAGTAGAGTTACGGTTGTCCAAGTCGAGCTGGTGCTGCAATCGGAACCGACTGTGAGCTTTCAAATATTCTGATTCGCGTCAGTCGTCGAGTGGATAGGCTGAGGGTTGAGACACGAATTAACTCACCCGTTTGCTGACCAACAAGACTTCGAGTGATGTGGAGGTCTGATATGTCAAGAGTCGACCGAGCAGCTGTTTGTGGCTCGACGACGTCGGGAGGGGTTGGTTTGTCAACTAGTGGTCGCGTCCGCGGGACTTGATGACGCTGGCGAACTGAATGCAAAGAGCTGTGTCGAGTCAACAAATGTCCTGATTTCTGGCTTGTAACCACAGACGGGAGCCTACCTCGAGGGAGCTCGACGAGAGCAAGCAGGGCAATCTGTAGCAAGATTGACTTCGAGGCACAGCTTGGACAGTGGGTGAAGCTGTGATCACGCTGACAAGGTATTTTCGGGCCGAGGACAGATCAAGATGGAAACAGTGATCAGAAATCGTCAGTCGATGGGTGAACCAATAGTTGGGCACCGACGAGACGATCAGAGTTTGGACCGGACAATGGCGTGCGGCGGGAGTGCGTCTAACAAACTTCAAGAGTTTTGAGGGGTTAAGTTTTTGGAGGAAGATAGACTCTCGGTGGGGAAAGGGTGACAAGAGTAAAAGTAATGTGCGTGAGCATCCGCAGATTTAATAAAAATCACACTGAACAGCAGCACGGATGAGCCGCTATTTAGCAAGAGGGGAAGCAGCGCCGCAACGACGCTCTTGTTCAAGCAGGACGCGAGAGCCGGTGACGATCGGACGCGCTTGGCTTCGGCGAGACTTGCAAATCGGAAGGGAAGAGATCAGAGACACAGTCCAGAGAAACGGGCGATTTGACAGCAGGCACAGATGTCTTTAATTGAATTAGAATTGTGCCAGTCGAGCGGGAGTGGTTCGGAGCTAGCATCGGCGGTTCTTGTGAGAATGAGAAAACGTCTGTCAGGGCGACCCCAGAAGGGGTGTGAAGCCGCTCGTTAGCTGACTGGACGGAGCATCTCCCTAGTCCAGCGGGTGCGCGTCCCGTCTAGGTAAGGGCATACAGTAGCGCGGGAACCCGATCATTGCAGCGCTTCTTGCTGATGATGATGACCTGCAGAGACAATCCCAGGGACCCAGCCGCCCGGTCAAGGTCCAGCCCATACCACGGGGGTCCAACGAGCGAGCACTTCGACACTTCGTTCTGCTGCATGCATGCAATTGCATGCCTGACGAGGCGACATTGACAGGACGCTACCATTCGGCCACCTGCATCCCCTCGATCCTTCGCTGCTTGATGTCTAGCTGACATGTTGACTCGCATCGTAGTGACCGGGTCGAGCACTCCGCAAAAGCAATACGACACGTCCACTGTCCACTTGTCCGTGTTCTGAAACTGCGGAGCGGCGACTGATGGTGACTGATGGGAGGTCTAGGACTTAGCGCGGATCACCACTACGGCAAGCCACTCATTGGATGACGATCACGCAGCGACTCTAATGGTACGTGCTAACCAGGCGGAGTTGCTCTATCCGGCCAGCGGTACCCTCTACCTGAACGAACAACTGAGATGTCACGCTCGACTCCGCGGCGCGCGCTCGAACTTGGAACACAGCCACTACGTTTCCAACAATTTGGTTCACCATCCACGCGTTCCTCGAATGTATTTGAGAGCTACATCTCAGATGAGAATAATCTGGTCACTAGTCGTGTCTGCTCAAACTGGACGGTCTGATTGGTTGCGTGACATCCTGCCCTAAGCAACGTAACTGCCCCTAGGACAGACTAAGGCGAAGCGGCTGCGAGCCATGTTGCCGCAGGGCAGGGCATGCGAGCCGACCCCGTCGTTCTCTCCTAACCTCGAGTTATTCCCAACTACCTCGGTATATTTATATGGCGTTTTACGTCCACTCGTCTGATCCACGAATGTAATCATACACCTGCGAGCATGTTGACCATGATTAGTGCTAGCGTCAGGTGGTGAACAGATCGGTATGGATGGAAGATACGAATTGCGCTATAGCAGAAAATTCGAGTCTTTCAAATGCAAACTCGAGTTGTCGAGGATGGTGAGCTCTCTGAGGTTGAATCATCGCAATTGAATTCGGCATACTAGGTTAGGCATCGCGCTCGGCGCCTGGCAAACAGGACCCAACTCCTGCTATACCATAGTAGGGAGCTGTCGAAGAATCAACAGTTCCAATTGAGTACACTGTCACTCCTCACGGGGCTGCAGGATGCTCTGCAGAGATTTTGGAAAATAACAAGCGAGTTAGTGCGAGGACGCAGTGAAGTCGATCCTAGCGGCTCGTCCCCAAACGGGCAAGGTCTTTGCAGCGGCGCAACGCCACTTCTTCGGAGGCTGGCGACAGGACTAGTCGCCCCAAAGAGCGGACCTGCGCATAGCTTCATCAATTGTACGCGTAACGATTGTCTGCTGGCGAAGACAAATATACAACTGAATGAGCAACATCATGCGCCTGTACATGGACAACGGAAGCCAAGGAGTGAGGAAAGTCAAACGCTCAGGACAGACGTTCGTACCAGCACAGCGGGTGCACTCTTTCTAGAAGACGCCCCATCGATGGTAGTCGAAAGTCAATATGACGACGTGGATAGAGCAGCTCACAGACCAGCCCCTGCCTTGGAAATTGCGGAACAGGTTGTTGCTTGAAAAATTGCACTCTGCATGACTTCAGCGTGCGCAAGCTCTGACAATTACGGACAAGGTCAAGCGACGCGCGTAGCGAATAGTCTGCTAGGACTTTATTGCAGATGCGCCGAGTTGAACAGCAGTTGGGTTCATCGTGACCTTCTGGGGTTGATTAATGATCGACAGGAGATGGGTGGATGTCATCTGGCAATCTTGCCGTATGTGCCATTAGAGTTCGAGAAGAGGTCAGCCCTGACATTCATTGCACTGTAGGCGGAGAATGCCGTGGTATATAACATTGAACGTATGTACCTATATGCTGCATGCATCTGGCTCGTGCAAGTACGTACTATGCTCATACATCCCATGACTAAACAGGCGAGCAAGACACATCCTGTCTTGGTCGAAGCTCCAGAATTCCAACGCTCGCTCGCGTCAAGGAACTTCAGAAGCAAAACCGGTCGGAGAGGGCCGTTGCGGTCCTCACATGTACCAAGGTATCTAGCACCCTTGGCTTTGCGTCATGTTCTTCGTTGCGCCCAGAAGAACTCATCATGCACTGGGAGCAATAAGCATGATCTGATCCGAAACGCAAATACTTCTCGGAACATGTATACCTGCGAGGCTGGGTCTGCACGTATTTCGAGTCGTGTGCATTCCATTTTCAAATAGTACTCGAGAATTCAGGACTGATTTTAGATCGAGACATCTGATCGGTTGGTCGGCGCCGGGCTCACGGAGTGCAAACCAATTTCGGCCGGAGCAACACGGTCCTTCTCTGTTGCTCAGTAATCGAGTAATCGGACATCAAGTGATGGATCACTTTCGCACCTCCCCCTTTTGTACAATGCAGCCTTCGGCCGCACGTTTTGTTCCTTGTACAAGGCCCATCGTCCCTCGAACCAAATCTGGCATGCAACGCAAATGGCGCGTGGTCTTTAGGGTCAGCTTGCCGAAGGTAAACTCACCCCCGATCCCGGCGCAAGACAACGGTTGCCGTCAACCTTGTCAAGTTGCGCAACACTGAGTTTCCGACGATCGCCCTCGAGTCTTTGACCGTGGCTTGCCGGTGCTAGAATTGAAGTCTCACTCGGACCGGCATACCAGCCATTTCTTTCTCTAATTATACCGCATTTGGCTCCTCCGCTCGCAACGTCTGCTCTGCTGTAGGACGTTATCTCCCTTCGCCGCCCCGAGTCTTCCAGAATTCACAACGCCTCATCCATCACCTTTGTCACTGGACTAGCCCTAGGATGTTTCTCCGTTTTGCACGGCCACCTTCCCAGGACTGCGACACCAGAATGACTTTTGCTAAAGACATTCTGACGTCGGCTGGCGCAATTACAGCTTGAACCTTGAAGAAGCTCAGAGTCGGTAAACCCAAGAGGTGCAGACCATGTCCCGTTACGAGGCCTGCCGAAACTGGTTCATCTAAGACGACCCCTGGGCGCTTCAAACATGGCCGCGGGGATAACTCAGGATTCAGCTCGCTCAAACCCTTCGATAGCCGCCGCCTGACCTTGCCTTCCACCGCCTCCGCATCAGTGTCCCCGGTTTGGGCGCCGTTGAGCAGCACGGTACCGACCGGCTTCGATATACGAGTGCTCGTAAGGATGTCATCTGGTATTTGCTAGTGGCCATGACGACTCACGAGCCATCTCGAGTGTTCTTTCTCTGCTCGACCTTAGTCCCGCTATTGCTTCTTCCAGAGCCCAGACGAGCATGCTCTAAGTCCTCTCTTGACCAGCTTCGGCCAACCGCCTGCAACATCCATGTGACCCACAGCAGAGACCCTGTTGCGAAGTGGGTGCATGAGGTAGGTACCTTTGTTGTTTTGTCGACCTCCGAGTTCATGGTGCAAGCAATCTATCTTGCATCCTGAAGCTAATTTCTTCATTTGACTTCGATATCACGTGGAGATCCTGGTCTTCGCTCGTATTAGCTCTCGGGTTCCTCGCACCCACCAGGAATGACAAAGTCAAATATCTTGTGAGTTGTTTTTGACAGTTGTTGCCAAATTCTTGTTTTGCTGTTTAAGTTGTTGCAAACCCTATCTGTGTTCAGGGTTTCTTTTCTACGTCGCTAAGTCACGAGGCTTGTGCTGATGCCCTCCCCCCGGCAGCTTGTGCTCAGTTTGGGTTTCAACACTTTGAGAAACTTCACGCCTAACGCGCTGCGCCACTGGTAGAGGGCTCACCGTACGACTCCACGAGCAGATCACTTCTCTACATGACGGGATCATGATCCCTGAAGCTTGATAACTACCAATCTCAGGCACATGCTCCACGGAGCGCCTGGCACGTCCGCCGCACTTGCTGAATATGCCGCATCCGATCACTTGTTCGGCCGGTGCTATCCATAGAGCCGGGAAAAAGTACTGGAGAAAAGGAAATACCCCTTCGCATGTTGCCAGCGCGCTTAGACCTGTTACCGTTCGTTCATCACGTTGCGCAATATTACGAGGTGGGTGGGGTTAGGTCGCAGGCACTCGTAGCCAGGTACCGGACTCTGCCCTTCTGGCCCACGGGACAGAGCAAGTTCACGATCAGAGCAACGTGTCTTGACCCTACTCGGTACCCTTTGGTATCTCGCATCGTCACAGTCGTCCGACATCGTCGGCACCCTCTAAATCGCTGCATTAGCTGGCAGGTTGCTGAGGTTAGCTCGAGCGCGCCTCGAGAGGATGCGCGGCACTGCCGTCAACGGCTTCGAAGCTGCCCAATCTGGTGTGCGGTGGCGCCAGCAAGCAATCAAAGGCGTTGACGAGGGTTTCCGGTGGTATTCTGATGAGGAGGTTGGCGCTTCAACTATCATCAACCAGATCACGATGCTCTATCGACTATCCAGAGAGACCAACCACAGGTAAGTTCCTTCGAGGTGCTTCGTCTGCTGTCGAGGTTACTGGACGGGCCTCTCTGTCATACTGCGGTGAGGGGAATGCCTCGCTTGCTCAAGTATCAGGTTCATGCATGCACATGCAAGAGTCGCTTTTTGACGGCCAGGTAGCTTGCGCTACGAGGTTTTGATTGCCAAACGGTATCACTCTAGAACAACGCGTTGCTTGCGGGAGCTGCAAATGATCGAGGAGTCTACTCCTATGCTCAGGCGGGAGTGCATTTCCACGATGCTCATCGTACACGATCCTTGCGACTGATCTGTGATCTTGAACAAGGAACACACCATGATGACGCGTACGAAGCAACGATCCAACCTCGAGGCAGTATCACGTCGCTTGCTCGATCTCACTCTCGTATGGGATTCTAGTAGTGCAGTTGACCTGCTGCCTCCTTCATCTCGAAGGCTCGAGGATGTAGACATAGCCAGTACGTGCTTTGCCTCTAGCGCAGGCAATTTGCTGTTGATCAGGATGTAGGGCAATCAATAAGAGAGTTTCGCATATTCCGCCAGAAGCCGATCCCTGCCTTGCCGCGGACCAGGACTTGACCTCCAGCTCAATGCAATAACAGCTGCTTTTCAATATCAGAAAGTTGTTGGAAAATACTAGCAGATCAGCAGTTGAAGTCTACGACTGACTCGTGGGTCGACTGACGACTCCGCCCATGCATGCAATGCAATGCCGGGGCTCAAGACAATGTCTTGTCAAGATTGGCCGGCGGCGCAGTGAACTGGGGGCGACGGGGCAGCAGAATCAGTGCTTCTCCAATCCCCCTGTACAATGACCATGGGTCCCTCTGTCCATCGCAGTTGATTTGATGACTTGGGCCTCAATGACTTGGTCCCGATGCCGGATCTGAGTGGTCAGGAGTAGTGAGTCGGTCATATGCTGCGTGACTCGATCCATGTCCCGACTCCCACGGTTGCTTTGACGTTTGCTCTCCACTTGCTCTGGATTCAAGCCTTCGGCTCCGGATTTCGTCAAGTCCCAGAGGCTTGCAGAGTCATATCTCATGACATCTTCTCCTGCATCGCAAAGGGTCTCGTTTCTCCATTCACTGTGTCATGGTCAATAATGGTCATGCATCTCAGTGGCATTTGTTGAAGAGGGCTTTGTGCAGGCCGACAACCCTAATGCGACGTTTCTTCCATAATGGGACTGCCGCCTGCTTCACCTCGTTTACGGCCGGACACCGAGGAGAAACATCCCCAAAATCCTTCTGATCCCAATCCCATATCAAGACCGGAATATTTGTTGACGTGTGAGTAAGACTGTCCTGTGGCTGTAGGGCAGAGATGTGAGCATAGAGTACAAAGTGACAAGGACGAAAAAGGCCAACATAGACGACGAAGAAAGACACAGCCAGGGTGTTCCCCCATACCACAATCTCCAGGTGCCTCAGGCAACCAATATAGCAAAACCCAAGAACCATATCACAAAACAAACTTCTTCCATCCCCACGATCCTTAACAGCGAACAACCTCTTTTGCCAAAACAACCAAGCCTTTCGGAACCTGTAAGTTGCAACTTTCTTATAGTGTTTTTTGGATCTGACATGTTGCCCTACCGGTCGGCGGTTTGCGAGAAGTATATGATTTTCTCGGTCCTATAACACCGAAAGTATGAGCCTGTGAGCCCCCGGCAAGCAACCGTACCGAAAAGCATGAAATAATCTTTTTTTTGCTTCGCCACTCTTCTGCAAGGTCAGTAAACTGTGAATTAATACTTTTGTAGTTTAACCATGCTGCTGGGAACAAATCGATTCAAGCATTTTGGATGGTCGAAATGTTAAGCGCGCGTGTTTTTGACTTCACATTCGTCGAGGACTAATAGTTGATCTGCTGGATGTTTAAAGAGACGACAGGTGCTGCTTCAAACAAGTTGTATGGGATATCCTTTTCTACAAGTCTCTACTTCGTGGTTAGATCCGTAGCTTCTCTCTGTAAACAGTAAGATTATAACGACGATAATCTCCCCTTTCCGCACGATATACTCGCTCGCACCACGGGATTCAGCCTCGTCATACCCATGCCACTTGCTCGCGTTTTGAGGTTATGGTAAGGGTCATGGCCTCAAGATACGGTACATTGCGACTTGCTTACACTCTAAAACTTCCTTTACAGAAAACTCATCGTCCACGTTAGCTTCTCTCTGCGGACCATCTCTTTACGTCTCTTTCTTCAAAACACGTTTTGGTTAGTCTGGCTTCTTTCTCTAGTCCATCACTCCCCATTGTAGCCACAAGTATACCCTCTTTGCACAACCAGAGTACCATCCTCTGCCCAGGGGACACTGTAGATCGATATAGCTATCTACTATGATTGACATAATGGTTTGCTACAAGTGGATATGAATAAAGATTCAAAAGGCGAACATGCTCGAAATTAGCCTATGATCATCGATGTATCAACGTCTAGCATACGCCATTGACTTTAGGATGTCAGATTTGAATGTCTGCAGTGTCCTCATGAGATACCGGCCCTTGACACGGAACACCAGTCTTCATCTTGTCAGTCGGCATGGGTTCTCCACAGCAATTCTTTGAGTTAGAGACATATGTAGAGTCGATGGAAGGGCGTCGTACAAACGGTTGCTAGGTAAGGTAAAAACACCATGGCGCTCAGAACACATCGCTGACATATATTCGTGAAGCGTCAAATCGCCGAATGAACAAGAACCAGAATCTTCGCTATGGAGCCTCCTGAAAAGAGGAGTCGTAAAGTATGCTATGACCGACGGTCTGGAGACAGAGCTAATGGTATCACAGCGATGTGACTGTGCTGCTGAATTTGATGTCCAACCACTATCGTCAAGGGAGCGTCGAGCTAAGGGCTCACTAGAGCAGGATCTAGCACGAGTCTTGCACTGGGGTATCCGTAGCTCCAGCTCTTATGACGGCGGATGTTCGTGGGCTATCCGTCGGTATCCTGGTCCAGTGTAGATAGGTCTGTCGTCGACTTTTCTAGCCAACGGGTTGAATAATATCCAAGAAGTCATGCCTCTCTCATCCCTTGATAGCCAACAACTTGTTCAGAACATCTTCCGCTGAACCCTCGATCTTCTGTCTCTCAACCGGCGTCATCTTCTTCAAGACATACTTCGCAACATCATTCGGCTCCCTGCTCACAGGCCTTCCAATCCCCACACCCACCCTCACAAACTTCACACCACCCAAACTCGCCAAACAACTCTTAAGCCCATTATGTCCTCTAGCAGAAAGCCCCTCTTTGTCTCTTATCGTCACCGAACCCAGTGGTTTCTCCAACTCATCATGCACAACCACCAATCGTCCTTGCATGTTGTTTTCGCGCGCCCAAGTGCGGTAAGCAGCAGAAACGCCTTTACCGCTTTCGTTCATGAAAGTGGGGGATTGCCATAATGTCCAGGGGACCTCTGGGTCGTAGGAGCGTGTGAGTGTGCCATTGCCATACGAGCGGTCTTTTGTGAATTGGCCGGCTTGGAGTAGTGTTGCTAGTGCGGCTACCACGTTGTGGCCAGCGCTGTGCAGGGTATTTGCGTATGCGGCGCCGGGGTTGCCGAGACTGCAGATGAGGAGTGGGAGGGAGGACATTGGTGTATCGTCGGTGGGGGCAGCGGCGGAAAGTGGAGTGTCGACGCGCGAAGGTGGTGTTTGTCGTTGCTTAGCACGGCGAGCTTTTTTCGTTTTCGGTGTCGAGGGCGTAGAGGATGTTGTTGCGACCGAGCTGGGAGATTCTGCTCTTACAGAGGAAGCTGCGCTGTGTGTTGCGACGGCTTCTTGTCGCGAGTCGGCGAGCAGCGACTCGGAAATTGTGTCGCGATCGGCACCCTCGATTTTTGGTGATGTCATTTTCGATATTTTTGGTTCGCTACTCTTGGGTTTTGTCAAGCACTGTTGTTTCCTCTTTGCGATTTCGAGGGATCGAGGGCTTATGTACTCGATGGCGTCTCATGAGTTTGTGGACTACATCATCGTTGTTTTGTTGGTTGAGTCACCGTAGGCCATATCCGGCCATGCGGTCTCAATGCGCTTTTACCATCTGCGAATATTTATAGATGAGTGCTTGAGAACTGATTCATCCGCCTCTGTCTCTTAGCTTTCATGCATCATAGCAGGGAACGAAGCAGACATCCAGTCCATTCAGTATATGTGGTCGAAACATATCGAGCAGTGTCTCTAGATCATGGAATCCAAGCGCTTTGTAGTGCCTGGATTCGACTGTTCGTACGATACGCTGGTCCAACGCCGACAGAATGGGCACACAGAGAGACCTTGCGCGACCAATCAACTTGGTCACATCGAGCTCGACGTAAACTCGGCCGCTACTGACTCTGATGCGAAAAGTGGTAAAGAATCCATTCCAAAGTTCGTAGCGTATGGTCGCGTGTACATTGATAGAGACGATGTGGGTCATGTGGGCTTGTACGTTAGTAAGGAAGACGCCAGTCTGTGGTTTCAATATCATGTTCGGATCGCATGCTGGGTATGGTCGGCTGAGGTGAAACTCAAATTGGTTGCTGGAAAAGAGAATGGGTAGTGCTTCTTGCTGAATCTGATGACATGTAGCCAGCAATGGTGGCCGCTGAAGACTGTTCAGGAAAAGGCCTCGTGGTTCGCTCAACACATGATGGTAGATCTGATTGCGTATCTCAGGTGGCAGATGTAAGAATCCAACGGTCTTGGCTTGAGAGTCCATCATTCGAGCAGGTCGATGATTTGCGAAACAGTGTAGCGTGACTTGAGCAGACTTGACAATCCTTATATTGAACGATGTGTTTGCTGCTCCAAATGGCGGCACACGCGCGACGTGTACACGTGAATGCTTATAGACACAACTGCAAGATCAGCAGATATATAGATGGCAACGGCCAATAGACATGTTTTGTGACGTGCAAGTCACACACAACTTAGCAAGGCGATAGAAGGTGTACACAAACTCTTTCATTGTAATACTTCCATCATACCTATCACCTAAACATGTGATCTCCAACAGCCTAAAAAAGACTCGATCTAAAACAACACTGCAACTTCTTTCTAGTTCATCTCCATGTTCGCCAACAATTTTCAAGGGCATAAGTCGTGTTTTTCGTAAGACGAGGCTGCTTCGAGATAGGCAAGAAGCCAGTCAAGAACAGCCAGACTTTTCACACAAGTATCCTAAGACCATATTATTGTCATCGTAGCGACAAATTTACTGGGTCTTGGCGGTCCCAATAGGGCCCTGGTTGAAGAAGCGGCCGAAGAGAGGGTGGAGGAGGGAGTTGAAGACGATCTTGGCACCACTGGACGATGTTAGCATCAAGGGACAGGCTAGTGAAACTTGGAAGAGCTTACCCAGTCTGGGGGAGGGACATCCAGAGGACGAGGATGAACTTGAAGGTGTAGTAGAAGGCTGGAAGTATGTTAGTGAAACGTCAACGAGCTGCAGGGGAGCAGACGGGATAACGCACGGAACCAGTAGACGGCGTTGACGGCGCTCTCGAGAACGGTCAAGAAGGCGTAAGTGACCCAGTAGGTCAACCAGTGGGTGTCAT
>SWBL01000382.1:0-45400 GCA_024195585.1 Aureobasidium sp. EXF-3400
GCAGCTGCGCATCTTCTACAAGAACAAGAAGTACCTTCCCCTCGACCTCCGCGCAAAGCAGACCCGTGCCATCCGCAGAAGATTGAGCAAGGAGGATGCTTCGCGCGTCACCGAGAAGCAGAAGAAGAAGCAGATCCACTTCCCCCAGAGAAACTACGCCGTCAAGGTGCGATAAATCTTCTACCTGGACACAAACCGTCAGCCCTGTACTGACATATCTTCCCTCCCAGGCCCAATAAATGGTTTCGCCCAATCTCTTCCGACTTGCTACTCCTCTCCCACTTCCATAGTGGAGATTCCTTTTTCTTGGTTCGGCGACGGCTCTGCGAGGAACGGGTTTTATCGCGCTCAACACTTCTTAGCCACAATGTAGCCAGCATCAAGACCAACCAAAAAAGCAGCGCGCACTTTTTCGGCGTTAAAAGAAAATGACAAGCTGGGGTTACCAAACCAAATGATCCAATGTTTTACGCACCAACACAAATCTTCTCTCGTTCCTTCGACCATTTGTTTTCGCATCGCAAACCGTGAAGTCGACACCACAGCAAAAACTGTTCTGGGTACTATGTTTTCATTATGTCTCTTGGACCATTCAATACTTCTCGACAACATCTTCATCCAACCTGTACTCGCGAAACGCAACCACTCCAACAATGCCCATGCCAGCGTAACATCACTTGTAAAACTCATTTGTAGGTCTTCAAGACTTGTGCTCAGATAGTCATAACGGAACAGACTCCGTCTCTTGTAAATTGTGAAATTGCTCTATGGTATCAATATGCAGAAAAAGCACTACATGCCAGCCATCTCCTCGTCGGCATCGGCTGCTTCATCGTCCTCATCAATTCCTTCCCATTCGTCCTCCTCTTCATCCTCCTTGCCCTCCTCCGGCGGAGGACCAAGAACTTGACATTGTGCCTCGACCAATTCCTCAGTGTGCTGTTTGAGTCTTTCGTCTTCATACTCCAAAACTCTGTACAGTCTGAGGGTGTTAAGCAGCCAACTCCTGCTTGCTCTCAATGTGGCCAGCAATTCCTTTGCCTGTTCGGACTCGGTGTTGTTGACGGCGTCGCCAAACTGTGCCTTCTTCTTGTCTGCCATGAGTTGTAGGCACCATCCACCAAGGTAGCAAGCCTCGACACTTTGGTCGTCTTCCAGAGCCAGACGCTCCAAGACATCCATTGCTTCCTCTTCCATCTCGGCTTCCATCAACAGACGGGCCAGACTGACGCGGGTGGGGAAGTCAGGGATCGTAGGGTCTTCAGGCTCGAGGTCTTTCCATATGCTGATGCTGCGAGTCAAGGCGGCGCGGGCATCTTCAGGCTTGAGTTGCGATAGACGGACTGAGGCCAGTGTTTGCAGTACCTCAGGACTATCAGGGTCGACCATCATGGCCTCTGTGATTAGGGCTTCGCATCGTTGTTCAGCGTCTGCCTCCCATCTGTGCAAGTCTTGTTAGCAATTGCGCACTTTCTTCTCAAAGCATGACCAGTTGACTCACGAAAGATCGGTCATGTACACCTCGACAACACCACACAAGGCATTCGCCAACTTCCCTCTCTTCTCCTCCAACTGCACCTCAGCAGTGTCGTCTCTATTCGTCATGGCCTCCAGCTCAGCAATCTCCCTCTTCAAGACACTGGCTCCACGCTCAAACCAGCCGACACTGGCCGCACCACCCTCCTCGCACAACTGCGCCATCCACAAGAACTTCTCGGCACCACCGCCCACAGCCTCTGGGACAGTGCCTTGAGGATCTGTCTCTACGGCTTGCATAAAGTAATCGCGAGCGGAATCGGCATCGCCCAACTCAATGCAGATTTCGCCGAGCAGGTTCAGGGCTGGGAGAACGGCATTGGGGGTCTGAAGGCGGCGGACTAGGACGAGCAAGTTTTGGGCGTGTTCGAGGGCTTGTTCGGGTTCGCTGGTTTCAACGCATTGGATGGCAAGGTCGTAGAGTTGTTCAGGCGACTCTTTGGGTTGTGCGGAGCTCTTTGGGCTCTTTTTCGACTTTGTTTTGGCCATGGGTTTTGTTTTGACCTTCAAGGTTCTTTTTTCCCTTTTTCTTGTAGCTTCGGAGGTTGGGTTGGTCCAGCTTAGGGTGATGTTGATGGGCGTCGCTCGGTCGTGTAGTCGAGTTTGAGCTTGAATTCAATCGTCCAGACCAGCTGATCAAGTGTTCTGAGAGGGAAAAGAGTGCGAGAGTATCAAGAAAGACAGAAATGCTTCTCCGCTACGCGCTTCAATCTTCGAGAAAATTTGGAGCACGGACCTCCATCTCGACGTCAATTGTTGCGAAAGCGCGAACTGCCCGCCGTGAGAAGCTGGAAAGACGCCCTGACTATTTCTCTGTGAAAAAAGACCAGAAACACATATTCATATACAACACATACAAAAGCCATGGGTAGAGAAGAACAAACAGAGGAGCGCGAAGTCCTCGACTCCATCTTCCCCGAAGAAATCACAGGTCCGCTGTTTTTTATGCCTATACCACCGATAATCCGCTGACAAGCAACACCCAGACATCTCCGACACCGAATACCGTGTATCGATACAACTCGAAGTAACCGAAGAAGATGAAGAATCCACCGAAGCACCCCCAACCCTCATTCTCTCCGTCTCATATCCCGAAGACTACCCCGACGTAGCTCCACGACTAGATCTCTCCGCCCCGCCAAACGCTCCAAAGCACAAATACCTAGATATCCAAGAAGACAAGGCGCGACTGCTGGATGGACTCACCGCAACAATCGAGGAGAATCTGGGTATGGCTATGGTCTTCACCCTCGTCACCACCTTGAAGGACGAAGCCGAGCTCTTGATCGCCGAACGTCAAAAAGCAGTCCAAGCGGAAAGAGACATGGAGGCTGCCGAAGCCGAAGCAGAGGAAAACCGCAAATTCGAAGGCACGAAAGTGACGATAGAGGTCTATCTGGAGTGGAGCCGCAAGTTCAAAGAGGAAATGGCAGAAGCAAAGAAGAAGGCTGAAGAGCAAAGAGAGGCTGAGGAAAAGAAGAAGAGAGGTGGCAAGGAAGAGAAGAAGATGACAGGGAGGGAGTTGTGGGAGAGTGGTGTTGCGACCAGAGCGTTCGTTGATGAGGATGACGATGGTGCCGATGCTCTTGAGGCTATGAAGAAGCTCAAGGTCGAGGCATGAGCGCTCGCATCCTAGCCTTTGGTCGAATATGGAAAGAAAACGGAAATGAAAGCTATGCCACTACTGCATGTCAGCTACACGCCAGAAGGGAAGTTGAGTCTATCGAACTACCTGCTCGACTGCTCCAACAAATGTCGGACAAATTTCTGCATCATATCGAAGCCTACACATCGGCTTGCGACGTAACTTACTGGAGAGGCTGGTTCTTGAAGATGCTAATGTATATAAAACCATTGGACAGCATAGGACACCAAACATATTGACGATCATCATGATATCTTTCCCTTACGCTCCCCATGCGTCTGTACAACAAATGTTCTCCATGACAGGGTCACCAAAATGTCTCAATCAGGTCTCGAATTGTGTGTACTCTACTTTTCCGCGTTAACGGAGTCTTCCACACCTCGAGGCTCAATCAAATCATGCAGCATTTGTGTCAAAAGCACGTTCTTCGGGTGTGCTTGAATTTGGATCATTATCTAAAAGTACATCCATATCTCTGGCTAGCTAGAGCCATCCATCAAAGCCACCAGTGCTCTGGAAAAAAAGTGTAGGTCATGCATCTCGTTCGTAACAAGGTAAACAATCATATCAGAAAAGAGAAAGATCCATCCACAACTTAAGCAGAGGTGTCCTTGAGGATATCAAACTGGCCATCGTTGGAGACACCCTGCTGCTTGGGGAGGGCAGCGTCGCCAGCAGACTGCTGAGCGTTGCGCTGCATGTCGTTCAGGGCAGTGCGACCAGGGTCGTTCTTGCCGCCAATGTCGTTGTTGAAGGAAGCGTTGGGAGCATTGCTGTCGAAACCGCCCTCGGAGATGTTCTTGCCGTGAGGGGCCTGGCCTGCGATGGTGCCCGAAGCGTTAGCGGTGGATCCAGCGAGGTAGGAAGACGTCGGTGCTGGAGGCGCGCCACTGTTGTTGCCGCTCAATCCACGTGCGGCGTTCAGCTGGGCTTCCTCGTTCCAGCCTTCCAATGCCTGACGTGCTTCGGCATCGGCGGCGGCTTGGAGGGTGTTTGCGCCAGAGGTGTCCGTGTTGTTGGTTGTCGTCGAGCTGGAGGGTTGTGAAGAGGCGGCTGCGTGGCTGCCTGCGCCGAACGAACCGCCCGTCTTCAATGACTCTCCAGCAAGTGAGTCCGACGTAACAGTGCCGGCCTTTTCGACCTTGGGGTTATTAATACCTTCGTTGGTGTTGGTGACCTGTTCATCGAAAGTTAGACTTGCTCCATCGGCTGATTTGAAATGGCTCAATGTACCTTAGTTCCGGAGGAAGACATGATGATTGATGTGTGAAAAGTGGTTTATTGGATAGACTTGTTGAAGATTGGTTGTGCTTGTGAATGAGAGGTGGAAAGAATAGCTTCCTGTGCTGCTTTTTGTTTGCTTCCTGAAGCTCTGCCTTCTCCATGAGCTCCACCTATTGCGTAGAAGCTCCTCTTGCCTTGGGAGCATCATCTCGACGTAACCAGTACATGCGCTCGCCCAGAGGTGAACACGCGATTCGTACATACGTTTTGCGACATGTGCATCGAGATCGTTACATCATCCTAGCTTGACCCCACCTAAATTTTGCTACTTGGGTAGAAAGTGCCCCGCACCTGATAATGACGCCCTTGGATCATGGTTGGTAGTCGGAAAGGGATTTGCTTAGTGGACTGAACCTTTCAGAGAAAGCTTGGTGCCAACGATGAAAGAAATCTGGTGGCTGAACGGTATAGACCTCATATACAACTAGTTGTCCTGGCGGCTGTGGTTCGAATAGACATTCGGAGGCTCATGAAGCTGACCCACTCTACTTCCGAAACGTTAATTTCGCCGCAACTTGTCATAACCTTTTCGAGGCAATCCACTCTCGTGGCAGAAATTTCGTATTTGGGAACGTTGAGCCTCAATCGATCGTTGAGAAGAAAAGCTCGCTCTGCTGCCTCAAGCGGTATGCGCTTCGAATCGCAGCAAGTGTGTAGTTCCTGAAGGTGGAAGCTTCGACAGGATGCATGTCACACGAGCAAGTAAACAGAAGATGGAAGTTTTTGTGTACATTGAAATTCATCTTCATTGCCCAAGCATTGTGAAACGCTCATTCGTGATTATTTGGATATGTTATGGTTAACCCAATAGAATGCCTTGCGCGCTCATTCGCAAGGAGGTATAGTGTAAACAGAAAAATAATTCATTCCCTCATGCAAGCCATCGCCCTGAAGCGCCCTGCGCCAGGTACAACCAGATAGGCTGCGTTTTTGAAAAATGAGAAATCGTCAGAAAGCCATTTACGAGGCGTTGGAGGGGTCGTTCTTGGGGTAACCGTAGTCCTGGCCGGTAGTGTCGGAAAGACCAGACTTGTTCTTGGCCTCGCGGGTAACAGCATCGTTGGGGATACCGGAGAGGCCATCCTTGCCCTCACGGCCAACACCTTGGCCGAGGGTGGCATCAGCGCTTCTGACAGCGCTGTCACCAGTGGCAGGCTCACGGAGAGCGTCGTTGCCGTGGGAGAAGGTGTCAGAGACACGGCCAGAGCCAACATTGACGGTGCTGGGATCAGCAGAGTTGAAGTCGGACTTGGCGGGAGGGTTCTCGGGCAGAGGAAGGTTGCTGCGGCGCTCCTCAATGAGCTCAGCCTTGTTCTTGTCGGCCTGGTCAACGATGGACTGGATATATGTTAGTTGATATTCCTGATTCTAGTCCTAAACAGGATTACTGACCTGCATGGCAGCGGCGTTAGAGTCGGCAGAGACGTTACCGCCGTGGGCAGCAGAGTCACGCTGCTCCATCTTGCGGACGTCCTCCTTGGTGTAGTGGAAAGTCTGCTCAGTGCCGGACATTTTGATGGTTTGTTGTGGTGGTAGGAAAAAGTTGAAAGGTGTAGATTGGTAGATGAGTTGTAGTGTTGTTAATCGTTTGAGATTTGAGATGAATGGCAAAGAAAAACTTCAGAGCATGCAGAGATGGTCATATTTGAACTCGTTGTCGAGTTCAGTTGAGAAAATTGTTATGACGCCGACTTACATCATGTGGTGGGGCAACCCAGCATCAACACCATGCAATTTTCAGAAATCAGAAACTCGTAGAACACCGGATGCCCTGAGCGGACTGTGCGCACGACATGCATCATCCGATCTATTGTGAATAGCCAACTCTGTTGACGTTCGTGGCTTTACCAAGACGTTTGTAGCTCCACTGCGTCCGTGATGGCGGGGTCGCAACTCTTGCAAGCCTGCGAGAAATTCGATGGAGGATTCGATCTCTTTTGCAGAACAACATTACGATCAACGGCCTGCAGTCGGCTCTACTTGGTACCTGATGCGTTTGCAGAGTCTGTTTTCCTCAAAAGCCAAATGATGCAACTGCAGGATACTCACCTGAATCGATTAGTGTAGAGAAGTCGCGGATTCAACAACAATGACTTCGTCAGATGATTCTCTCTGGATTCCGACAAGCAAAGAAGAATAGTACTCGAGTAGGTCAAATGCTTTTACACCAATGTTGTGTGCTGGGTGATAAGTGTGGCAGACTCACAAAGTGTACCACTTCTTGTAAGAAGAGGTCGGTCTTATGACTGATCGGCTCGTCCTAGAAGGTGTTGCAAAGATTATGGTATGGATACTCGAGAATAAACCGTCTTCCTCCAATAGAGGCATGTAGTCGAAAGACCAGTTGATCAAGCTGGCCAATCATCCCAGCTTTCGTGGGCCATGAAGGCGATCAGGGTTCTGACACCTTTCGGCATTGCACTGCTGGTGCTCGTCAGGGGCCGGAGCTGGGGTAGTTAGTGGATAACCCCGGAGCCTGGTGTGATTTCTTTTTCTTTGTAGATACCACATGGTATGTGTTCGGTCGAGTTGTGACTTGGATGGTAAGCAGGGTTGCACAGTCGACAAGTGTTTCCGCAGTAAAATTGGCGCCAATTTATGGCGAAGATGGGCAATACTTGCAATACCACCACGGCTTCCTTTTTCTTTGTCAATATTCTGAAGGATTTGGTTTTGATGAAAGTGGTGTTGAGGAAACGTGGTTGGTGGTCATTTGTGTCCAACACACGACAGAGCAGCCAACACAAGTACCCAGGTACTTCGCAAATATGATCCGAACGTGTCGAATTTGGTGAAATGCAATATGGCGGATTCAACAATTGCATTGTGAGACACTGCCATTGCAACATAGTTTCAAGTCAGGATGCAGGTTGTCAAGAACATATAGACATGTACTCATTAAGGAGAGGTGTAGTCGTAAATAGAGCTTCGGCTGATTGGCCGAGTCCTAGACCGTTGAAAGTTGAAACGCAAGCAAGTCACGAGTTTGGTTCTTTCCTCGCGTTCTGGTAGAAAGCAAAATCCACGTCGCGCTGCCACAAATCACGAGCGGAATGCGCGGGAAGAAAGACAAAAGACAAAAGATGGTCCAACGAACGTGTAGAAGCCAGACTAGCATTGCATCTTCTTCGTGAGCTGGTATGATCAAGGCACAGTAGACTCGGTCAGAAGACGAGCGATCGTCAGACGCGCCTTTTTAGTAGTATAGAGCACACGACCTGAATTCGAGGATATTTATGCCTTCAAATAGCCATGCGCGAGCAATCAGTAAATGAGAGAACCAAGAATAATTCTGCTTGAATGCCCCTATCGCTACGCGTAGATCAAGAATATGGCATTGAAGGCAGGAACGAGGTGTCGTGTAGTTGAAATGTGTGGGATTGGTGGGCCGGAAGTCGCGTTCGGTCGCGTCTCACCGTTCAGCGTCAGCTCGTCGAGGAAGACTGTCCACCATCTTCGCCCAACATACCTGTCCATGTCAGCAGTAATGGACGAGCATACTAATGAGACCCCTGTCCAAGGGGGTTCGTCGTCGTCAGAATCTCCATCCGCACTGCAGCCCGAGACCGAAGCATCCTTGGTCTTGAAGGCGACGGCCAATAGCTACCCTTTTCTGGTCCACTCGACTGATACTCTGGCCAACAATCGCCCTCCCAATGTCGACAACAAGCCTCTGGCCCGTCAAAAGCGAAGACGGACAAGGTAAGAGCACCTCGTATCTGTTCAGCTCGCGAAGCCCGCCTGACATAAAATAGTCCCGATGACCAGAAGATTCTCGAGGAAGCCTACGCGAAGAACTCGAAGCCTGACAAGGCCACTCGTATGGATATCGTGAGCCGTGTTGCTTTGGGTGAAAAGGAAGTCCAGGTATCGCCAACTCATCTCAAGCCCATATAACGCGTCAAACTAAATCACGTCCAGATTTGGTTCCAGAACCGTCGCCAAAGTTCGCGTAGAAAGTCCAAGCCACTGGATCCTCGCGAGATGGCCACCTACCACCCATCGTATTCCTCGCCGCTCGACGCCCAAACTGCTGATCACCGAGAAGACCTGTCTACCACCCAGGACAACCCGACGCATACCACTGACTCGACTTCGATATCCCAAGACAAGGCTGCTCCATCCGCCAGCCAGAATGCCTCGGCCTCTTTCGTTGAGGTCCCCAGTTCACAACCTGAAGCAGCCTCCCAGGACTCCGCTTCAAAACCCGGATATTTGTCCAACAGACGTAACAATGCTTCTTTCACTGCCAACGACTCGTTCGAAGCACCGCCAGCCAGCCAGGAGCCTTCGACAAAGCGTTTAAGGAAGTCCGACTCCAAGATCCGCCTGTCCATGACGGCCGATGGTGTTGCCCGCGTCATGGAGGGCGATGACCTTACATCCTCCCCTCCTCGCAAGCTCCCTCCTCCTGTATCTGCCACTACCGTTCTCGTTGAACCTGCCAGTCAATCAAACGGACTATACCGTACTAATAGCCAGGTCAGTCTGTGTGATACACCAGGCAGCCAAGAAGGCGGCACCAGTCTTCGTCGAAAACCGAGTGGACGATCTCGCGACTCACGCGTGTGGTCTTTCTTTGCCGACCGTGGTGCACGTAGTGAATTGGAGGACCGTGCCAACCAGGAAACCAGCGGTGACGCAGCCGAAGCTATTTCTCTTTTGCGTCAACAGGAGAAGGATCGCGCAAACCACCCTTTGACACGCGTCCCTTCCTTGAAACGTCTCAATCCCCAGACCATCTCCAACGAAGATCGTGCTGTGAAGCGTATGCGCCCAAGCCAGTCTTTCAACCTGCCTCCTCCTTCATCTGCTCCTTCAGCCGTGGCCGCGACTCCCTTCCGCCAACCTCTCATGCAACGCTCATCCTCAGCACGTAATCTGCAGTCCACCAACAGAAGACTCGCTCATCACGATCCGTTACTGTTGGCCAAGACACCTAAACTCAAGCAGACACCTACGTTCGAGATTTCAGCCACAGACTCCGACAAGGAAAACTGGAGTCCTGGTGATCGCCCTTCAGCTTTCATGGACCGCCAGTTCCTGCATCAGATGGCAACCTCACCCGCCGTCATGCCATCGACGATCAAGAGACCACGTGCACTTGCTGGCTTTCACGAAACGCCCGCGCCTCGCAGTCGTGGCAAGCATAGTAGCAGAACCCAAGTTGAGCGTTTGGACGACGATGACGAGGATGAGGATGTCATGCAATTCATGAATCAACCCAGCAGTGGTGTCAGAAAAGACAAGACGCATCGTGCCCTTGAGAGAGACGAACGTCAAAGCTCTGAGGAGGAAGATCTGAACTGTGTTGAGGGGTTGCTCAAGTTGAGCCAGGGCAACTGGGGTGGTGGCAGGTGACGACCTGAATGACCTTGTCGCTGTTTCTGTTTCTCTTGTTTTAGTAATGTTTTTGCGTTGATTCGCATGGAAATCGGCAGAGGAGAGGCATTGATGTGGGTGTTTTGTTTTAGCTTTTTTGTCTTTCCTTGCTTGGTTGCTGCTTTTGTTTTATCGGAGAGTAGGCAGTGGCCGGATCTCAGTCGGCCACACGGTGTTTATTTGGTTGGATCACTCAAAGGGAGGATGCATGTGAAGCATAGCTTAGCAATACGATGATGTTTTTCAAAGAAGCCGTTTGCAACACGACGAAGACGAACTTATCAACGTGGCGTCGAATTGTCCTGCAACACTGGGGCATTTACGATTAAGTGGAAGAAAAAGATTGCTTTTACTACAGAAAACACATATCAGATCGACCATTCCACCCACCTCATATATCTCATGGACTCATTGATCACCATCTACTACCGCTTTTCTCTAAGCTCCAAGCGCGAGTTCATGCCGACAATACATCTAATCAAATCCCAATCGCCATCCTTGCCCACCCAATCCGTAACCACAATACCCACACCACCATCTCCTTTATTGTCACCTTCAGCAGTATCATGCTTGACACACAAAAACTCCGTGACCGCCGGGTTGAGCTTGGCAGCAATTCTCTCAGGCCAACAACCCACCTTCCAGAAATTACTGGCCGACAAAAAGTTCAGGTACAGCGGGCCGGGGGGCACAGGGTTGACAGCATCAGTGGTGATGCCAGGAACAGGACACACCTGCGCACCCGCCCTCTCAAAGTGCTCGCAACAAAACCCGATTTTCTTTGATATGTTTTCGGTTTCGAGGACTTCGCAAAAGTCTTGGACGCACACGGCGCCGTGGTTGTCGCAAGGGGTGTTGTAAGCCCAGTTTTGGGCGTCTAGGCACCAGCCTCTGCCGTCGTGTTCGTGGGTCAGAGGTTCGGCGAGGGCGAAACGTCTCATAAGCACGATTTTGCCGCGGGACTCGCCTAGAGAGGGGATTCGCGGTTCTGTGAACCAGAGATTGGGGTCGTTGGCGTAGTGTTGGTGGAGGATGTTGGAGAGCTGTTCGTCGGTGTGCTCGCCAGGGCCTTCGCGCTTCAGACTCATGATGAGTGTTTCCGAAGGGTTCTCACGCAAGAAGTCGAAGATGTCATTGACGAGTTTGCGGAAGGGTTTTGTGCCGGTTAGGGAGATGGGGAAGACTCCGTGGACTAGGGCTAGACCGTCGTTGTTGGGATCCTCGGGTTTCTCAGGCTGGACGCGTATGTCGAAGAAGCGTACTCCGTTGCGTAACTGCTCTTTAGGAGATACCGCTTGGCAGCGGACCGAAGGCAGTGCCTTGTGGTGAGTGGGACTGTTGTGTGTGCCTGGGATCGAGAGACCAGAAAGTGGTGTTGCATCTGCCATCTCCTTCATCCAGCAATTCATGTTTGCAGAAGAGTAGATGGCCAGATGACTCTCCTTGTCGATCCAGACGGCCGTGTACTGCTTCCTCGGGTCAGGGTCCAGTGGAATCAATTCTTGAGACTGTCTGGTCGTGCGTGTATCGACACGATAACGCTGTCCATCGTATTCGAAAGTCAGTCTGAGAACATCCTTTTCCGATCTTTCGGCAGTGTTGATATCCGTCCTGTTGGTGGTGAATGGGTCGATACGGATCGACAACTCTTGCTGACCATAACTTTGTGCGTTTGCAATGAGTGGAGCAAAGTTGGGGCCCTCAGGAGGAACATTGCCAGTGGTATTCGAGACGACAAAGTGAGTTACATTGCGAGTGATGTTGGCGAAGCCCTTGGGCTCATCAACGTGTGGGGTCTCAAAGCGTTCAATCACCTTGAGCTCCAGAGGGGTCGAGCTAAGGTTGCGGATTGCAAGTGGTGGAGGGCCCATGATGGCGGTGTACGACAACGACAATGAAAAGGACAAGAGATGTCAGATTGTGACACGTCTTATTTCTGAGGCCAAGAATGAGGTATAATCAGGTTCTAGGCGACATGCCAAGTGACGTCGGCAAGATCCCGCCGCCGTTGTGCCCTCCCGAGAGCGTATCATATTACACGTCGTATAACCCTAGAGGTTTGAAGACATCTTGGTTTGCTATTTTTCGTTTCTCATTTGTTCTGCTATCTACAGTCTGACTACGAGTAAAACAATACTAAGCTACAGATAATGCTGCAGATTTTACTATGCGAGCAGCTGATGGCCAAGTTCTGCGCTTTCGAATACTACGGACATCTTGTATGTGGATTGAGAAATGCTGACAGAGGGATCGTGGTGATAGAGAAAAGGAATCCGCCATGCTTACCTGTGCAGAAAAGCAAAGATTGTGCTTTTCCGAGTTCTGATTGTAACTAGGTGACAGTGTAGCGACCAGTGGTAGGCGCGCGGGCCTCGCTGTCAGCAGCTGCAATCGTTCCTTCTTTGAGCAAACGCTGCAAGTCGCGCATAGCCTGAGTGACTTGTAGCTCGGTATCACCTTCGACAAGGATGTAAAGCTTGGGCGCGTCGGTAGGACCAGGGTCTTTGCCGGCAGCATAGAAGTTACCCTTCGAGGTAATAGACACTCCCGTAGACTCAAGGATCTTGGCCACATTCGTGCGGTTCGTGACGGCCCAACGTGCCTTTTGAGGGAAGTCATTGATCTCAAGAGTCGCGTGGTAGGCTCCAGCATCAGGTCCCTTGTTATCGATAGGAACACCAGGACGAGTCGCATTGCGCGCACCAAGGCGAGAGTTAATGTTTGCGGCAGCTGCAGCAACACGGTCCAGAGGACGGTTGCTCGCGGGCGCAGGCGTCTCAGTCTTGTGAACCTTGATATCAGCATTGAGATCAATGTGGGCTGGAACGCCAGGTACGTTTGCGTTTGTCGGGGCAGGCGAGCCGGTGTTCTTGACGACGTTGATCTTTTCCTCAGGAGCTTTCTTGTCTTCCTCTTCTTCTTCGTCATCTTCGCCTTCGAGCTTGTGAGCTTTGCGTTCACGCTGGCGTTCGGCTGCACGCTGTTCTTCGAAGCGCTCGATACCTCTGCCACCGAAACCGATAGCGGCTCCCTTCTCCTTGCCTGCCTTGACGCGTTCGAGGAAGTCTGAAGCCATTTTCTGCAAGTCTTCTGGTACTGGTTGGTTACTCATCTTCAATGCCTTTACCAAATCCACGGAGTATTTGGACTGCTCGGGCGTGACAAAAGTGATGGCTGTACCCTTTTCGCCAGCACGACCAGTGCGTCCTGAACGGTGAACATAATCCTCCAGATGGTTGGGTGAGTCGTAATTGATGACTAGCTTGAGTTGCTTGACGTCTAGACCACGAGCAGCGACAGATGTTGCAACCATGACAGGAATGACACCACTCTTGAAGTCTTGAATGGCAGAGTCACGGTCGATCTGTTCTCTTCCACCATGGATTGAAACGGCAGGATAGCCTTTCTGCTGTAGTTGGATCATCATATCGTCTGCTGATTCTTGACGCTCAACAAAGATCAGAGCACGTGCATCTTCATCATTCTCAAAGAGCTCACCAAGAGCCTCGAGTGTACGATACATCTTGGTAGACTCAGGGCGCACTTCGATCTTTTGAGTAATGGTATCGGCAACTGTGCTGCGACCACCAACAGTGATCTGGACAGGTTTATGGACGACTTTGCGAGCGAGTGATTCCATGGTACGCGGGAAGGTGGCTGAAAAGAGGACTGTTTGGTGATCGGGACGAATGTTGGTGAGGACCTTCACAACTTGAGGCTCGAATCCCATGTCAAACATGCGATCAGCTTCATCAAGCACGACATAGGTGACACGGCGCAGATTGGTAACTCTTCCAGAGTTGGCGGCAAGAAGGTCGACCAGACGGCCAGGGGTTGCAACGATGATCTCAGCACCCTTCTTGAGCTCTGCGATCTGATCCTTGATAGGTGCACCACCATAACAACACACAGCGCGTAGATTCAGGACCTTGAGGTAAGGTTTGCACTCACGGTGAATCTGAACTGCAAGCTCACGAGTCGGAGCCATGATCAGACCAATGGGGCCATCCATGTTTTCCAGCGGACGCTGGTCTTTGATGTGTCGGAACATGGGCAGCAAGAATGCGACAGTTTTACCCGAGCCCGTCTTGGCTACACCAATGACATCGCGGCCGGACATGATGGCAGGGATAGTCTGAGATTGAATAGGAGTGGGCGCCTCGAAACCAAGATCACGAATGACATCCAGAACCTGGGTACCTAGACCAAATTGGGCAAATTTGAGTGCAGGACGAGGTACCTTTGAGCCTTGTACCTTAATGTCATCGAGTCTGAAGCGCAAGTCTCTGACCTCCTCGTCAGTCATCTGAGCAAGCTCCAAGGGTTCGGTATAGAAAGCTTTGCGGAACGGCTCGTAGTCGATCTTGGAATGATCAAGGTTGGGGATCTCCTTTTTCTTCTTCTTCTGGGCCACCTGGGCAAGAATGTCATCAGCATCTTCTCCCATTGCATCCAAATCTGCACCGTCTTGATCACCGAAGACATCTTCGGCTTCGCGAATTTTGGTCTTTGTGAACTTGCGAGTAGGCTTGGGAGCTTCCTCGGCTAGACCGTTCATAAAAGCGTCAAGCGGATCGATGTCGTCTTCTTCGGCTACATGGGCAGGCTGGGTGGACTGAACACCCTCCATGGCGTCGACGTCGTCCACAGAAGCCTCGGCGGCTTGGGCAGCACGTCTCTCTGCCGCAAGGCGTGCAGCAGAGTCAATGTCTTGATCGGAACCTGCATCAGCGATGTCGACATCGCCATCGTCATCATGAGCGTCATTCGGGTTAGCAAGCGCAGCATCCCCAGCATCTTCAAGATCGGGTGTAGGAAGCTTCTCTAACTTGCGACGTTCGACTTGTTCGTCGTCCATGTCTATGGCAGGTGCGGGCTGGGGAGTTGACCTTTCTTCGGCTGGCGAGGCTGTCAGGCCGAAGCCTTTTTTGAGGGCTTCCGAAGTGGTTGCTGTGTTGGCTGTAATCAGGTTAGTTGAGTGGAGAGAGATGAGAACTCGAGCGGAGGCCAATTTACCTTTGGATTGACTGGTGGAGATTTTCTTGCTAAAGTCAGCCGCTTTGTTGGCAGTAATAGGAGCCGCGATAGCGGCAGTCTTGGACTTCCCGGGTATAGAAACATCACTTCCAAGCGTTGAGAGCTTCGCCGTGGCAGCCGCTGCTTTCTTTGCAATAGCCTTGGGGTCAAATTTTCCACCAGCAAAGCCCTTTTGAGGTTCGTCTTGAGAGACGGATTTAGGCGAAGATGCAGCTGTGTCAGTAGGGGTAGCAGCATGTGCAGGGGTAGCGGGTGTGGCGGGGGATTGTGGCAGCTTCTTCTTCTCTTCCTGCTTTTTCTTCCAGGCCTCGACCTTTGCCTGGCGTTCGAGCTTCTTTCTTTCCTCTTCTGCAGCTTTGTCAACGGCGTGGGAGGAGGCTGGTGTATCAGGTTTCGGAGTAGAAGCGGAGGCTCTGGTATCGTCGCGTGCGGTCCGGCTTCTGGATTCAATTGAGTCGGTGCGCCTGGGACGCTTTCTGTCGCGCGAATCGTCACGGTAGTTGCGCGAATCACGAGGTCTATCTCTACTGCGGTCTCTACGGTCTCTCACGGGAGATCTTTCTCTGGAACGTTTTCTGTCGCGCGAGCGGTCGCGAAGTGGACGTTCTTCGAAGCGGCGATCACGGCCTCCACGGGATGGAATGAGGTCTCTGTCCTGGCTAAAGCGATCTCGCTGCTGATTTGTAAGTCGGTGGGGTGTCGAAGGCGGAAATGGACGCAGTCTTACAGGCTCTGGAGAACGGCGTCTGTGGTAGCGGTCGTCGCCTCGTCTGTCACGGCGATCATCGCCACGGCGGTCGTCTCTACGGTAACGGTCATCACGACGTGAGTCGCCGCTTCGGCGGGGAGGAGAGCGTGGTCGTCCGGACATGACTGGTATATAGCGGTCGCCGAGAGAAATATTACTTGACGTAGCAAGTCAGACAGGGCCCAGTCGAAGTTCGCGGGGACGGCGACAGACGGCGAGATTTAAAGTTTCGTGAGGGTCCGCTTGGCGGTAGCTCCTGCGGTGCTTGCTCGCCATGGTTGGTGTCAACCTCGTGCTTTCCTGTTTCCAAACAACAACAACTCCTTAATCTCGCTGTCCTTCTCTTTGGCCTGGTCACCTTCGTTTCGCACAATCTCACTCCAGCTGTGACATCCCGATCCAATCTCATTGCTACAATCTGGTCTTTTTTATTTTGACGCGCGCAACCCGCAGCTATCACAATGCTCGTGCTCCGTCTTCCGCTCCGCTTGGCCGCCCGCCCTACTCCCTCTCATGCACGTGTCGCAACCCCGATAGTCGCATCCTCTATCTCTGCCCCCAGGTCATACCGCACCAAGGCTGATGGCACCACCACCACTCCGAAGAAGAAGGCCGACCCAGTCTCTAAGCAGGCCCAAAAGGACGCCGCTGCTAAGGCTGCCTACAAGCTCTTGAGCCCTGAAGAGAAGGCCCAGATCAGCGCGAAAAGAGGAGAAGAAAAGAAGAAAGAGGAAATCAAGCTGCTCAAAACCCAAGCTCTGGCACCTCCCAAATACAGACAGCTGAATCCCTGGTCCATCTACGTCAAGGAAAACTCCAAATCCGTTGCTGGCCCCGTGAGCGAAAGCGCAAAGGTTCTGGCTCAACAATTCAAGAACATGTCATCCATCGAGAGAGAACACCTCAATCACCAGGTCAACGAACATAATGCAAAGTCCCTGCGCGAGTTCCAGGAATGGCTCAGCACCCACACCCCTGCTCAGATCTACGAGGCCAATGTTATCCGTGCTCGCTTGCGCAGACTGCTCTCTGACGCCAGTTCAAAGTACCCGCCCATCAAAGATGATCGTCTGGTCAAGAGGCCAATCAGCTCTTACCTCCAATACCACCATGAGCGCCTCAATTCTGGTGACTTCCGTGGAATCTCCGTTCCCGTTGCCTCCAAAGACATTGCCACAGAGTTCAAGGCTCTAACTGCCAGCGAGAAAAAGGTTCGCGATGATCATCTTACACGTCCCTTGTACACGTAACTAACATTTCATTCTAGAAATACGAAGACCTCGCTGCAAAGGATGTCGAGAGATACCACAAACAACATCTTGAAGTCTACGGCTTCGAAGTGCCTGTATCGACCAGATCTGCCAAGGCCGCTTTGCAAGAAGCAGAGGCTGGCATTGAACCCTCTGCATGATTGCAACCATTGTCATGTGTAGATCATCCCTTTGGATAGGGCTCCCCTTGGTCTTGATGGATTCTCTACCCTTCATCGATATCAACCGTCACGTTGCATGTCTTGTTCCCCCTTTCTTTCAAAAAAGGATCTGGTATGGTCTGGTGGTTTGGTCTGATCGTATAAAGAGGCGCCATTGCTATTGGGCTGGGATCGTCGAATGGGAATGTGAATGGATAAGAAAGAAGGAAAAAAAGCCTTTCTTCTCGTGTGTTGGGCGTGTGGCTGCTGTGATACCTCCTCCATTGTACTGTACAGCGAATGACTTATGTCTTGTTCTGAAGCCTTTTCTTTTCTTTTCTCACATCATTTCTTGCTGTTCATTCTTCCAGCTACACTAGAGCAGTATTGCTTGTACGGAGACATGTAGTAAGAAGTCGAAGAATCAAACCAATGTTTGTGTGATAGCCATAACCGCATCATATCAATGCTTGCTTTTGATGAATGCAAATGCAAATGCTCCGACGCCCAATGCCGATGCTCTCTCTCCATGATGCCAAACAATGCGAATGCTGTAATCTCCCTTCCCAGCTGTCCATCTCTTTGCTGGTCCTCACCAGTACCTCAGCACCATTCTCAACCTCCCATGCAGACGGATGCTTCTCCTCTTTGATAGTGCCCAGCTTCAACTCTTCCCCATAATACAGATGTTGTTTCCACCTCGTAGCGCGATCGTACAGCTCTTGTCTTGCACATCCGTTGTGTGCTGATCCGACAACGCTCATGACTAGACCAAATTAGCAGTAAACCCTGTACGAGGAGAGTGCCGACAAACCTGTCTATTCTGATCTTCATATGTGTAACAAGCGACAAAAGTCTACATCAACTTTCCACTTCCATAGGAATCTTGACAGTGGAAGGTTCCTTATACTCTTCTTGCTGATTTTTGTGATGAATATCCACAGAGCAGGTCTCATCTGTCAGGCACATAGTATGGCTGATGACTGCTACCCACAAAGAACCTCTGAGGAGACGGCGCGCCGAAAGATGGTGCTGCCTGGCCCACGGACGGGGCTCTTTCCTGTGTCGGCATTGGCTGCACTGCAGCTGGTGCGCCATGCACTGGGCGAGGTACCACCTGCATTGCCACTGTCTGCGATCTCATCTGGGGATACGCTGGTTGACCAAATACAGGTTGATGTTGTGCAGATCTTGTCTGCAGGTTAGTTGTAGGAGCTCTCATGTTCACTTGCTTTGTCTCAGCGTCACCCAAGATAGGATATCCAGGATGAGGCTCTTCGCGAGAAGGAATAGGATAGTCCTCCGGCTTAATCACCTCAACCCGTTCAAGGGCGCCACCATAGTTGTGTGACTCATAGCGACGACCTTGTGGTCTAGATTGTGCACCAGCGTAAATAACATCGTTATCAGCCATGCCTGGTCTGTACACGTTGCGATGTTGTACTCCTCTTGGGGCGGCAACATGCGCAGGTTGTTCATGTGGTCGGTACCCAAACTCTGGGGGTCCTGTGTAGGAGATTCTATCTCCGTACCCTCCCCTTAAAGTGGGAGGGGATGTTGGATCAACAACGGGTATCCCGAGTGTTGGATACATTGGTCGTCTTTCGAGGCGGTCCCACATAGCCAAGTCATTGGGAGGCCGACTCAGAGCCACGTGCTGTGGCGCTTTTGAAGTTGAGATCTCCTGAACGACATGATGGCCGCGAGTTACTGGGACTTGACGGTAGTCAGAGGCAGGCAAAGTGTTACTCTTAGGCCACGCACCAGGCATGCTGCGCTTGGCATGTTGCTCCTTCTCGGGCTCCGGACTCGACGAAATCTAAGCACAAAGTTATATGATCTATTCAATGACATGATGAAAAGGAAATTGGATGAACTTACCCGCACATACTCAATCCCGTCCGAGACAACCTTACGCGGGACATTACCTCGCTGATCAAGAGAGACAGAAATTTGCCCACCATGGCCGTGAGGCATAACAGCCTGATCCGCACGCTGCTGTTGCATACGAGCATTGTGCCAGCGGTTTTGGATCGCAGCAGGCAAAGCTCTGCCAGCCACGCGGCCTACAGTCCTGACAGCGTTGCGTAGGCCCTCGCCAACTCCGACGTTAAGATCTTTGGGAGCCAAAGTCTGTTGCAGAATTTCCAGGCTAGTGTCACTACCATCATCTCCTGAACCGGCAACGGTACTGTCGGAATCGCTATCAGCATCATCGAGCTCGTCATCGTCATCGATGACAATGGTTTCTCGAAGGATATCTTCAAAGTCCTCAGTGTCATTGTCGTTCTCTCCACGCCACTCGATCAGCTTCGTGAGCGACATGGGCTCGACGATTTGGCGAGCTTCCTTCCAGGAAACCAATTTGAGCAGTTTATCGTAGTCGGTGTACGTATGCCTGATGCGAGCTATCGTAGCCAGTTGTACCTGTCTAGACAACGATAGGTCAGATGCATTACCTACAGTCGTAGTGCCCTGAGTCCAGTTGATTAGTGTACTCGTGACAAGGTGATACAAAAGCACAAACCTGCTCCCATGCGCGCTTGTAGATTTCTTCGAGGTCTTCTTCGGGGATCTTTGGGAAAAGTTCACGAATGTATTCTTTGACTTTAGTGCTCTGTTCGGTTGATCGGTTGTTGGTGTTGAGCTCAAGGCGAGGAGCAAAGCGTGCAATTGTCCGCTCAAATCGAG
The DNA here is from genome assembly GCA_024195585.1 of Aureobasidium sp. EXF-3400. Taxonomy (NCBI): domain Eukaryota; kingdom Fungi; phylum Ascomycota; class Dothideomycetes; order Dothideales; family Saccotheciaceae; genus Aureobasidium; species Aureobasidium sp. EXF-3400. The sequence goes on from SWBL01000382.1 coordinate 19,735, forward strand.
AAGTGGTGTCAAAACCGGTGTCGCGTATTAGCTTACCATTGACCTCCCGGTAGCCCAGGAAGTTGCAGGCCTGGTCGAAGATGTCGGAGCGGAAATGGTAGCCAACGCGGTTTACGTGGTGGGTGAGCTTCTGAGGGTCGGTAGGTCCATTGCGTCTCGTGCCATCCTGAGTGTGTGATTAGAAAGAGATCAGAGCAGCAAGGGAAAGTGCTTTGTCAGGAGTCCAGCTTGGAATGAAGATACGCACAGAGACAACAGCTACGTCGACGCCTAGTTGTCTTGACTTTTCTTTACAACGCTCGGCCAGATCGGCGTAGCCAACAGGGAGAAAGGTGTAGCCTTCTTTCGGCCTCGCAGAGCCTTGAATATCCTGAGTCGAGATGGTTCAGTAAAGGAACTTGACAGAAGAGTAGCAAGGCGACAGACGTGGAGTTTGAGTTTCTTCTTCTTGGTCCTAACATGTTCGAGTTGGACCTTGTAGGTCTTCTTGCGTCTGTCGCGGATCTTTGCTGCCGCACTCTGCCCCACTGAAGGGGCTCGTGAACCTGCGCGCACCATTGCGTGTTGAAATTGGAAGAGCACTGAAAGAAAAGTCCTTGTGGAAGAATACTGTAATCAGTGGAGGTGTGTGGCAAAGCTGTCTGTACAACAGCGAATTCGAACAAAGTGTGCAACTCTTGTCGTTGTGAGAGTGGCCTCACAAGTGCTGACTTGGCCAGGCGGCAGCGACAGCTAGAATGTGACAGGCGACACTGAGCGCACCTTCCGAGAGAAGATTCGCAGAAGAGAGCAGATACAACTTGCTCGACAAAGAACGAGCCGGTCAGGAATCGGTAGCGCTCACTACCCTATACGCACGCAAAGACGTAAGACAACTGAAACCTACGAATGGCAGCGACGGTGTCTACGGTTCCACAGGATACTTCACAGCAGAGTGCGAGGCGTCCAGTGAATTATGTATGAGGGGGGAAGGAGGAAGATGACATGACGCAGGACTTTTGTCGGTCAAGTGCCACTCTCGCTCGGGCGTCAATCAAACAGGGCAAAGTCCGCCCCACCAACGCAGCTCCGACTCTCACGAACGACGGGACTATCGGCCATGCTTTCCATCAAGGTCATAGCGAATTTGCAGTTGCAGCTCAATAGATGTCTCGGAACCGTTTGGTTGGTTCTTATTAAGAAGGGGTCAATACATCGTATCTTCAATTCTATGTGCTTCATGGTCCAATTATTGCTACAACGAATATTCGAAAGTCCAGGCCAGCAGGACTACCGCCCAACTACCTTGATGCTCGTCCTCTCCGACTGAAATGTAGAGCTTTTGCAACAGCTTTCATGCCGATCAGTGACCGTGACGGCGGAACTTTTGCGGAATGTTTGCTTCAACAATCTCCATACGGTCGAGCTTTGCCTGGCGTTCTGCTTCTTGCTCCATGATGTCGTGTTTGCGGAAGTGGGCAATGTCTTCTGGATGCGTCAAATCCTCCTCGGTTGTGTCATCTCCATGGAACTTCTCGAAATGGTGGATCTCATACTCGTACTCGTCGTCACCGTGGTGGCCAGGACCGTAGCCAAAGTCGGGTAGCTTGATGCCGTGAGCATCGGCGATAAGGAACTCGGCGTACGAGACGGAGCCACTTTTGTCCTTGTCGAAGAGGTCCAAGATCTTTCGGACAACCTCTTCCTTCTTCTCGTCTGGCAGGTCCTTTGTGCTTTCGTCTTTGAGACCGTAGGTCTTGCGAATGTCGTCAGGGGTCCATGTGCCACTGCTGTCGTAGTCGTGAAGGTTGAAGAAGGAGCCGGCATCGAACGAGTTGATGTGGTGTTCCTCTAGGACGGAAGTTAGCGATACCCAATGCGTCAAGAGAGCGACAGTAGCCTCACCAGCCATGTGCCGTGCGGCCCAGTCTGCGTCGGCGGCTATGGGAGCTTGTTCGTGACCACCACCATGAGCTGAGACCTTGAGAGCACTGAGGAATACCAGAGCAAGCCCCAATAATGATATTGAGCGCGAGGTAGACATGTTGAGAGGTTGTCAGCTGTGAAGGTAGCTGTGTGCAACCTCCAGGAGTATTTTTGGTGAGCGCTCACTAGAAACACGGACATAAGACGGAAACAATACGTCATTCGGAGGGTTTCAAAAACGAAGAGCCAGAGATGCCGTCTGCAATAGCATTTGTAAAGAAGAAGCCATTGTTTTCAAGATGCTACATGTTCTAATCGTCTACATGTTCCACCGAATGTAGGTGTAGGAGATGGATCAGCCCTCCGATCCCAGAGCGCTCGTACTCGGGAGTTGCGACAAAGGAGAGCCAAGCATGCTGAATACGCGGCTGTTCCTGGCGGGAATATGAGAGGCCCATGTTCCGAGGCAAGAGAAACACAACTTTATTCCATTCCACCTGTCACTGTTATTGTTTATTTTCGATTTGAGAGGCATCATGTCGGAAGCGTCGCTGCCTGCCGACAACCCATTCGTTGACCCGTCCCTCGACGAAACTCCCTCGGCGCTGCAGGGCGAGGCTACGCTTTTCGTTTCCGAGGATGCATCGCTAACCCTGGGAGCCGACGCGACAATTATCCTGGGTACACTACGTGCCTTGTCCGCTACTCAAATGCTTTCGCTTACGTTTGGTAGACGATCGCTTCGTACATAGAGAGGCTGCCAATTGCTGTGGACTACTGCCGACCAGTACGTTCAACACCTCGCCGACCGACTTCTGCTTGCCTAACCCCAACCCCAGGATCGAAGACGACTCACTCCATCCCTTACTACAACATCCTCGACGCTTCGCTTGACGGTCTCGAGTTGACCATTCAACATGCCCTGCCAACTTCCAAGAAATCTTGTCGTCCGGCCACCATCTCCTATACGCTTATCGACAAAACATCCATCGATGCCGCCAAGTCATGGCTAAGCAAGTTACTTGACCTGGCCTATGGAAATTCGCAGAGGCACAAGAGGATAAAGGTCTTGGTCAATCCTTTCGGTGGTCAAGGCGCTGCACGAAAGTTGTACGCTAGCGAAGTCGAGCCTCTGTTCAAGGCTGCTGGCTGTCTGATCCATGCAGAAGAAACAAAACATTCTGGTCACGCCATCGACATCGCTCGCCAACTCGATGTAGATGCTTACGACGTCGTAGCATGTGCATCTGGCGACGGTCTGCCTCACGAAGTCTTCAACGGTCTTGCCCAACAAGCAAAGCCGAGGCGTGCTCTGCGAAAAATTGCCGTTGTCCAGCTCCCTTGCGGATCAGGAAATGCTATGTCTCTCAACCTTAACGGTACCGATTCACCCTCCCTTGCTGCTCTTGCCATTGTGAAGGGTGTGCGCACACCACTGGATCTCATGGCAGTGACCCAGGGAGAGAAGATGTACTGGAGCTTCTTGAGTCAGGCCGTGGGCATCATCGCTGATTGTGACTTGGGTACCGAGAACATGAGGTGGATGGGTAGTGCCAGATTCACCGTCGGCATCTTGCTCAGACTCTTGGGTAAGACTGTATATCCGGCCGAGCTCGCCGTCAAGGTCGACATTGGCGATAAGGAAGCCATAAAATCTGCATACAGAGACAACAGAAACCAAAGTCAGGACATCTCTGGTAAAAGAGAGTGGGAAGCACATCAAGACCTGGACGGTGACAAGGATGATTCGCTACCTGCCCTCCGATATGGCTCAGTGCTCCAGGATGTGCCTTCGGACTGGGAAAAGTCGTCAAAGCCTACACTAGGAAACTTTTACTGTGGCAACATGGCGTACATGTCAGCCGATACACCATTCTTCGCCGCTGCTCTGCCTTCCGACAACCACATGGACATGGTCGACGTCGATGGAACCATCTCGCGTCACAAAGCGATCGAAATGATGACAGGTGTCGAGCAGAACAAGGCGTTTGGTATGGATATTGTCAACTACCGTAAGGTCAGCGCCTATCGTATCAGTCCAAAGTTGAGAGCAGGTCAAAAGACTGGATACATCAGCATCGATGGAGAAAGGGTACCATTTGAGCCCTTCCAGGTGGAAGTTGTTGGAGGGCTGGGCACTGTGCTGAGCCGTAACGGTGCCGTATATGAGTTTGAGGGCCCAAAGTGAAGTCACTTGGGATAAGGCGTTCCTTTTGATTTGGTGTTAGCTGATTTACAAGATACCCCCTTCGGCGGTTAGTATAGACTTTCTTTGTTTCAGTCACTTGAGCGGATGCACTATCGATTATTGTAGATTCTTTTCAATTCAATCAGGTATACTGTGTGTAGAAGGACGTTCATCTTTTCCAAGCATGATAGGATGCTTTGTCAGAATGGTAATGCCATGAACATCAATTGTTAGTATTTGTCTTAAGTAAATCTTGTCAAGCGGTATGCTGATTAATTTCGGAATCACCAACCTCTGCGCCATCCACGCCAGGCGTGTCACCATCCAGAGCAAGTACATCCAAGCCGCTGGTCGGGTTTGGTTTTTTGAGTAGATTTTAGTAGACTTTTTTTCCCTTGAAAAAGGTTAATGAGCTACTCTACCGTTTTGACATCTTGAGATCCATTTGTATATTGTAGTCTTGGCAACCCCGCGTTGCTTTGAAAGTTGGTGGTTCTTTTTTGACCAGCACCTTGCCATCAGATTGAGCAACGCATAGATATACTTTTCGTCTACACAACTTGCAGCAATGGTCGGACCTCCAACTAAGCGCCAGAAGCGTGGCGAAGTGCCAGAAGGAAAGCTGCCACAGAAGAAATTCTTCCGCCAAAGAGCCCACGCAAATCCCTTCTCCGACCACAACCTGACTTACCCTGAATCACCCACCGCCTTCGATTGGGCGGAACTATACCCGGCATACGCAGTTAAGGAGGATAGCGAGAACCAGGATGCATCGTCTGCACAGGGAAAGAGCGTGGGAAAGATATCAAAGCAGGTCGAGGTAGCAGATATTGGATGTGGCTTTGGAGGCTTGCTGTTCGCATTGGCTCCTAAGATGCCAGACACACTACTGCTGGGTACGAAGAGTCGTTCTAGATTATTTTGGCGGCATGTGCGCTGACAAGCAACGTCACAGGCATGGAAATTCGCTCTGCAGTCACAGAATACGTCCAGACAAAGGCCAAGGCATTACGATCGCAGCATACCGAAACCCAGGCCTTCCAAAACGTCGCCTGCTTGCGCGCCAACACGATGAAGTTCCTGCCCAACTTCTTCACCAAGGCACAACTCAACAAGATCTTCCTGTGCTTCCCCGATCCGCATTTCAAGGCTCGCAAACACAAGGCCAGAATCGTCAGCACAACGCTAAACTCGTGAGTCTTGGGGAAGACCTCTGGGGTCTAGGTCAGAGCGAAGAACTAATTTGGGATTAACAGGGAGTATGCATACGTTCTAAGACCAGGCGGCATCGTCTATACCATTACCGACGTCGAGGACCTGCACAACTGGATGGTCGAGCATCTAGATGCCCATCCATCCTTCGAGCGTGTCTCCGAGGCTGAGCAAGAAGCCGACGAGTGCGTGGCTGTTATGCGTCAAGAGACCGAAGAGGGCAAGAAGGTTACGAGGAACAACGGCAACAAATATGTCGCGCTCTTCAAGCGTCTCGAAGATCCCGCATGGCCTTGAAGGTCCAACAGATCCTTGTCCCGATCACGAATGGACGACTTATCCAACACTACTGTCACTTCCACCCTTCAAGGCGTCCGGCATCCATGGACCGTCACCGACGGCGAGCATGTGCGGATGTCGACCTTCCTTGGCGGTTGCGTAAAACTCATGTACCAGACACAACAAAGATGCTGGATGGCATGCTAAAATTGTACAGCTGGACTTACCCGACCATAAGATGAGAAATGTCCAAAAGCTCATATGGCTTAGCGTAAAAGTGGAACAGCTTCATCAGACAGGTAAGCTATGCTCTTTATACTGGTCACGCGTCCTTTAAATACAGATACCCAAGCACTGAACGCCCCTTAGACCTTGTCTTTGGCCGTCTACAATTCCAAACTCTGTCTTAATTCTGATAATCCTCTTCCACGTCACCACTCCAGTCTCCCGTCAAACGAAAGCACCTTCCAGATTGCGAATAATACTCGATTACCATCTAAAACTTCGTCAAGAACTTCGTCATCCTCATAGCCCGGTGCGCACTCCATTTCACTTCTGTGTCGACACAAAGAAGAGTGCGAACAGGGTGGCCAGCAGTGATGCGCTTAGCAGCAATACAACAACCATGTATCTGGCTCTCGAACCGGGAAGAGCCCACTCCTTATTCCGCTTCTCATCGACAAAGGCGGTTGTCGTCGTCGTCGTGCTTGCGATGTTCGAGAAGTCTTCCAACAATCGTTGCATAAGACCTTCAACTGCGCCCAGCCATCTTTCAAGCGCATTCAGCTCCTCGCCGACTACTTCCACCAACGTTGCTTGTGCCCCAAAGGTCGCGTGAGAGCTGTTCTCGTACTCTTCCGGCGCAATTATGGTCGTTTCGAGCCTGTCAAGTGATTCGAGTGCTCTCACGGCTCTGTCGAGTGTTTGTCTGGCTTGGGATAGACTTTCGCTGATCTCATCGAGGTATACTTGTGAGGGAGTAGTTGGCATCAAAGGTGTTGTGATGGTTGGCAGAGCCGAAGCCATTCGAACGGTCCAGACAAGCAGGGGTTCTGCTATCAGATGTGACAACAACGTCCGATAATGGCAGAGCGACAAAACTTGTGATAAAAGCAGACTTGATTGATGAGGGTCAGGTGTAGAAGAAATCGTTGCTTTGGTCAGGGGTCAAGTTCTCGGCACCACGATCTGACGTTCACTGCATGACCTATTGCCGACTCTGATGATTGATGAATAGATGTACAGTGTCGGGTTGTTGTGAAGAATATGGAACCGTCTCTGAGATTGCAGAAAAGCAAGCTCAGTGTATCTGGAAGGTCGCTGCAATGGCAACCGCAATACGACCGCAACTGCTTGCTTCAACTTCGAGAAGGACAATCGGCTTTCCATTCAGAAAAGTCGCACTTTCTTCTTTCCGCCTGCAACATGCGCTGATGAATATCGATACAATACACGAAGGTCTCTACCCAGCAAATACGATGCATCAAAACCACAACTTTGAGTTGTTCTTGTCGAGCAGCGAATCTGGCATTATAGACCGATGGTCAATGACTCTACCTTCGGTCAAAAGGACACCATGACCGGGGATCAATGACCGCAATCGTTCGGTTGTTCATCCCTTACGAGACTTGGGGGGGTACTGACCAAGCTCTTACGCGCTGATGCAGTATAGCAATTTGATTGCCATGGTTTCTGCTCCACATTCTCGTTTCTCCTGAGACATCTCGCTCCGACTTGACCTTGGAAGCAGATTCGTGTTCTTCAACACAGACAACTCATCGAGGACCTTTAGAAGAACCTTCCTCATATGCCGGCTCCAAACTCAAGTAAAACCTCGAATTGAGGCTCCACATATCATGCCAGATTGAGACTGTCTCTCCCTACCATTCTCTTCCATCCAATCCAAGTCATTCATGAAGTCGCCTGTCCTGGATTGGAGGCATGACAAAGCCGGACACCGAGTCCGAAGTATAACTGAAAGCCTTCAAGCTCACAAACCTTGGGTATAATGGAATACAGTCAACAGCCACAGACCCATAATCCGCACCGGAAACTATAACGTCGAGGATTAGGTAGTGGACAGTGTGTCAATATGCGAGATATCAGTGACCGAGTCAGAAGAAACATGAACGAGATTTCAGCGCGCGAGGGCCGTGAGATTGTTTCACGGTTCAAGTTTCACGGATAGGGATTTCTTCGTGCAGCGACCGAGACAGCTTTACAACGCTTTCTTGACCGAGACGACTTGGAAGGTCGTTCGTGGAGCCTTATTCAAGAACCGAGACAGAATCACCGTCCAGATGTCGAGTCTGCTGGTTGAGTTTGAGAACTACAGAGCAGAAGAACAACAAATCAAGGAAGCAACAGTGTTGAGATTGCAATGTCAAATCAAGTGGAAAGGCATCGAAGCAGTATAGGACGCCACTCGGTAGTATACAAGCATTGGCCTTTGGACTGCTGACCGCGACTTACAATCCCACTGACGCCTTGACAGAGCTCTGAGGATCAGGTATCTCAAATGGCTTCAGGCTCTTTTTCCGCCCGCCAAAAAGCATGTGGATCGCAAACTTCATCCAACATCCTATAGCCACAACGTCAAGCCGACAACGGACGCCGAGTTATGCTTATCGCACGAGTTTAAAGAGAGTCCGAGAAAGCTCCCTCATGGACCATGGACCGTCGTGGCTCTTCTTCTTTTTTTGGCTTTCGCCAGTCATGTGTCATGGTATCTTGACTTGATAGGACCAACAACTTACAAGCGAATAATCGATACCTTCCCAAAGCCAAGACCTACTGCATAACTGTTCTATCGAAAATACAAGACATTGTACTGGTTAGTGGACACATTGTTTCGAAACCCGGTAGGAATTGCCTTTCTGTTCTTCTCCTGTCCAGGAAGATCATGATCCCAACCAACCCGCAAGACTCGGCAGAATGGAGAGTATACCATCAAATACCTTTATTCGCCAAAAAGTCCACTGCAAAAGATGAACCGGCAGAGTTTGTCAATCAGGTACGGCTCTCAACGGCCGCCGCAAGGCGAATCTTGGTTGTACCTGCATCCGCCAGCACACTCCACTACTCTAGTTGAAAGGACCAAACAATCTGGGGTACGAGGGAGGCATACGAAAAAGCTAGTACTGCGGAGCTTTGCTGGCTGGTTGGTCGCCTGGTCTGCCTAGGCCTCCCGTCCGCACATGCAAGTCATAGACGTTATGGGCTGATCAAGAGGCAAGGTTGTGGCAGCGAAGGAAACCGGGCCCTGCAGAAAAGGAAAAAGCTAGGCAGGCTGCCACGCACACCTTTCCAAGATCCCACCAAAGCCAAAAAGAAAAAACAAACCAGATCGGTGAATTCGTCATGGGCTGATCTGTTCTCGTGTCATTGCAACAGTGACATAGCCGATCCTTGCCCTGAGGGCGGTAGCTGTCATGTCAGCTGAGCCCTTATTCACGAGATCGAATGGCATGGTTTGATGGTCGTTAGATACCTCGACCACACGCCAATCGATAAGGCCGTATCGTATCACAAACAGTAGTACTCAGTCTCGAACGCAACAGTCGTAACGACCGAGGGCAAAAGGCCTGGCTTCTTCGTGTAAGAGAGTGAGAGTGTACGAGCAAACAGAACCATCGATAGACCACGCCGACTTCCCAAAGCGGTTTATATCAGGAAAAACGGTTTTTCTTGGGCTCTAGGCTGCATGCGAAACCCGTTACACAGTCGCCATGCACACAATCGCACCCGTTTCGTTTGCGGCAAAGGCACCTGTCGTCCAGATATGGATATAGCAACACGGGAGCGGGCCGTTGAGTCTATTTGTTCCAATTACCTACCTACGACGGTCCTTTTTTTTGCTCGTTCGTTCATGCTTCCGATCCCACGCGCTCACAACCCAAGATTTAGACCTGAAACAAGCTTCGTCTTGCCTTGCCCTCTTGCCCAGCCCTTCTCCTTCTCGCTACCGGATCTTACAAAGTGCAGCGGACGGAGACGGACACGCCCGTCTTGCCGACGGCAGCGGACCTAGGTAGCCCATTTGGAATGACAGGAGTGACATATGTGGAAGGCTCTTTAGACCGAGCGTTTTTTGGCTCTCACGATGCTCTGTTTGCGGCTGTCAAATGGATGCTCTGTCAATAGCACCGCGGCCAGGACGTTGTCATGGACGTACCACGCTCTCTTAGTCACAGAACTGGATTGGTCGTCAAGAAGCACCAATATTAGGATAAGGGATATGTCCAGACCCTTTGTGCTCGATACAAGATACCCACTGTGGATTGAAGGATGTACGCAGCAATCACGATGCATATCAAACGGCGCGTCTCTTATCAACCTGCTGTGGGCGTGGCACGTTGGACTGGACAAGACTCATCAGCAGATGATCGGCGTTCTAGAGTGACTTGTAGCAAGGAGTTGGCAAGGGAAGATGTCATGTATGTGTGAGAATGGAGCTCAAGCAAGCCAAATCTTGATTCGGAAAAGTGATTGTTGGCATCTAGATGTCACCTTCTCTTTTTCCCCTGTCCATCCCGTTTTGACCTGAAGTCCCACCTTTCCTTCCGTGTTGGGTATTCCCGTATGATACATCGCCATGTGTTGCTTGTTCGAAAAGAGCAAAAGAGAAAAAGAAAAAGAGAAAAAGAAAAAGAAAACCCAGGCTGTTGCAATAGAAATTAAGTGATTAGAGAGAGTTGTGAACGTAAAGAGGTGTGAAGTGACCACCCATCGTGAAATAGAAAGAAAAGGGATGTTGAAGCTCACGTCCAGCTTTTCCCGCAACGCGCTTGAAAGTAACCAGACATTAAACGCCTCGCTTCGGGATATCCAGTGCTGAAACAGAACAAAGATTGAAAGAAAAACATTATAGGAAAATGAATCAAAGATAGTGTCGTCATCAGATGGAGAGATCAAGATCTGTCGTAGAATAGGCTTCATGCCGCAGCCGATTCACAAGAGGAAGAGGCAGGGCTAGAACTGCCCTTTTGTTTGGCGTGCTTTTCAAAATATTCCGGACCATGGTTGGAGAAGGTGTAGTTTTTGGGTCCAGTCTCGACGGCTTTGCGAGGAGTGTTGGATTGCTTAACATCACGCGGAGGTGAGTATTCATGAACGAAAAAATCGGCTCCGGGGTTGACATGCTTCGGGACCTGCGAAGAGCCAAGGACGTTGGGACTGAGACTTGAGGATGGCAGGAAAGGTTGCTGCTGGTGAGGAGGAGTTGCTTGCATGTGGCCTTGAGCGAAATGAGGCATGACAGGGTAACCAGAGATGACCTCGCCTGTGTTTGTCATGATGTACGACATCTGTGTATCCATGTATTGGCTTTGCTGTTGTTGAGCAGGGAACATGACATTGTGCATCTGAGGGTACTCGTTAGGCAACATGCCAAGGAAGGCTTGGGGGTTGGCCTGCGACTGAACCATGGGCATTGCCGACATGTGAGGTGGGCTGAAAGCACCGCTGGGGAAACATTGCTGAGTTGCTGGAGCGGATTGAGGAGGGGTGTTGTCAGCAGGAACTGCCAGGCTTCCCATTCGGCTGCGGATGAACTGACCGCCGTAAAGAGGCGTTGTGGGTGGGGAGAAGTTCATGCCAGAGACTATGTAGTTCTCATCACCCTCAGGCAAGCTTGTCTGTCTGAGCATAGGCTGAGATTGCATCTGACGTAATGTCCTTGCTGTCTTGGTAGGAGACAGTGGCGTTGGAGGAGCGAGACTAACAGTCGATGCAGCAAGACTAGCATAAGCAGGAGAGAACGCGGATGCGCGGCGACCGAATCGAGCATTGTTGGCTTCGGCAAAAGTGGTGTAGCCAGAAGGCGAACGCTGAGCGGCACCAATGTTCTTCTGAATGCGACCGCCAGCAATGCCGTTCATGGCTTGCGACGACTTGATACGACGAAGACTGTGACCTCCTATAGTATGAGTAGCACCAACGGGACCTGGAGATGTGGGTAGTGTGCCACAGTAAGAAGTGCTACGTGTGCTCGCACTAGTGGTGCCCAAGGGAGCCGGGCGAGGGCGCTGTCGGCGCGCGGCGATGCTGGATGAGGGCATGGCTGAGCGTTGAGAAGCCATAGTGAAGCTTTGCATCGAACGAGCAAGCTGGACCGTTGAAGATTCGCGGCGGTTGTAGTCATCACCAGGGAAAGCCATGGGTTGATCGAGGTACTCGCTAGGATCAGGAATTGATTGGACAGAGAAGTCGCGGCGCATAGCAGCCTCCTGGAACTCTTTGCGGAGATTGTCCATCTCCACAGGAACAGATTGTCCGGGCTGCCACTGAGGAGACGTCACTGTGGCTTGTGAAGGCTTGTCCTCGCTCGGCAAGTTCAAGTCGAATGTGTCTTCCTTATCCTCCGCGGGCGAGATGGTTACCGAAGGAGCAGATCCATCCGAACTCGATGAAGGGTTACGCAGCTGGTTGTCGGTCGGCTTGAAATCAGGCACCACGTCGGGAGCAAAAGAATCAATGGTTTCATTAGACTGCATAGGAGAAGTCAATGGGTCAACAGACTGAGGGTCGAACGAGAAATCGCAGAATTCCGAGTAGAAGTCGCTGTTAGCGGTCGAGTTCAAGGCGTTGTTAGTGTCAGCAGTCGACATGTTGGCGAAGTTTGGCTGCGAGTAAGCATCAAACTGAGCCTGGGTCAGAGTATGCCTGTTGTTGGCTTCGGCGAGCGATCCGGATCGCACTGAATGCTGAGAGGCTAGAGATTGTGTTGACGCCTGGTGACGCATAGGTTGCGATGTGATCTGGTCGAGCGAAGCAAATGTGTTCTCAGGCTGGCTGATTCCGAGGCCGTTTGACAGGGTGCCGTCGATGATAGAGTTGTCACGGACGCCGTTGTACAGATTGGGCATACAGAAGGGCTGTTCGCCAGGCATGTTGTTCATTCCACCCATTGGGTTGATGCCGACGAAGTTTTGCTGCTGCTGCTGACCCTGCTGCTGTTGTTGTTGTTGCTGCTGCTGCGCTTGCAACATGTTAAAAGCACCAGCGGCCTTTTTGGCATCCTGCTTAGACTTTGCTCTGCGGTTCTGGAACCAGTTCTGTGTACGACTTAGGTGGTTGCTCTGGAGTTATATGCGTGTATGGCTACTTACGTTGACCTTGTCTAATGATACGCCCAGGACCTCGGCGAATCTCTTCTTTGTGTTTGTGTTGGGCTTTGCTTGTTTTCTGAATTCGTTCTCAAGTACATCGTGCTGTTCCTTTGTCAAGCGCGGTTTGACGTCGACGGCCAGACCAGCTAGGGCGGCGGGATTGAAGTGTGGCATCTGTCCCAGATGGTCCGAGAACATGTGTGTGTCCCGTCTGGTGAAGTGCCGCGCATGGAAATCAGCAGCCAGGTCTGCATTGAGGCCTGGATAGTCGGCGAACTCCATGTTGGAATGGTATAGGGGTGTGTGGTGAAGGCTCGCACTAGGTGAGGGCAGTGATGGGTTGGCTAGAGGGCAAGGTTTAAGAAGAAGGAAGGCCTCGGCGGCAGTCCTCGGGAGAGTTTGTCAGAGGCGGCGTGGAGGCTGGTTGTGTCTCAGATGCGCACGGTGGGTAGGCAGGATCAACAAGCTTGCGGGTTGGCCGGTGGTTGAGGGGTATGATGATATTAGTGTTGCGAGAGAGTGTATGATGTTGGTAGTAATGATGTTGGTGGGCTGTAGCGAGTGACTGGCAGAAACGCAGATCAACAGGGCGAAGAGCGAGGAACTGGAAAAACGAACGTCGGGGCAGAAACAAGTGTTTGGACTTGGAGGGTGCGAGAGAAAAGGGCAGCAGCGACTCGACGATGAGATTAGGGCGGATCACGACTCGGAAGGTGCAAAGCTTGGGAGCGGCTGCACAGCGCAAAGCAAAGCACAGAGATCGCGGGTCCGGCTCGCAGAGACCGAGCGGGAGCTTGAAGATCGCTTCGATGTGCGCCAGACAAGACGTGCACCAAGACGACCACGCAGAGCGTCTGAGCGCTGAGCGCCTCCGTCTCACAAACCAAATCACCACATGCGCCGTTGTCTGTCTGGCCAGAGTGCCAACATGTTATGCGCAGCCGCCGCCGCACAAGCCTCCCATGCCCATGTCCACGCTTAGCTAACTTCCAACTGCTCCCAACTCCCAAGCCCAAGCATCACAACTCAACGTTCGTGACCCTCCGAATTGCGCCAGACCCTGTCTTGCGAGATGAATGCCTTGCCTAAACTGCCATTGGGCCGCTCTGCCATACCCATGCCCATGTCCGATGCCTGTAATCATCATGATCATGATCTTTTCTTATTCCAGCACTGCGACGCGGCATCACCACCACCTCGACCAGCACACCGCCTAAAAATAAAGCTCCGTCTTCACGACGCTGTCTGCTGCCCTGGTCCCTGCTTCTGGAATCATGTTTTCTTCCCGCTCCCTCGGCTGACTATGCATGCCCGCTCACGAATTGTGTTTATTCTCCGCATCCTTCTTGTCTCTGTGCCACTCGCGATTGTTACTGCGGCATCATGATAAGTTGCCAAAATGTCCGTCGCCTCCCGCCCTACCGGTGTAATCGCCTAGCAATCACGGTGCGAGAGGGGTCGTTGAGCCACGCGCCCACGCAAATCGAACGTATGCCCATCATCACTTTACGCCACGTCCTGCTGAGCAGAGCAGAGCAGCCAAAGAGGATCCACTCGCATGTTTCGGAGCGGACCACGCTAGGCCGAGCGCCGGCGCCTTGAAAGTGTCGCTTAGTGGCCGCTGCTAAAATTCCTGTCCTTTCCTGTTCCTGCTTCGTTTCCGACGCATCACCCCGCCCGTTGGTTGTGGCCTGTGGGGTCGACTTGCCATGAGGTTTTGCGTGCGCTGCCAGGCGCTATGACAAAGGATTGTACTCATGGTCATGCACGACTCGCGCAAGCGAGAATGAAAGACTGCACGCAGCACCCGTCATCTCGTTCCGCTTGACGGAAACAGTGCGGTGACTACGGGTCGAGTCTCAGCTGTGCTGAAAGACGACGCATCCTCTTTGCGCCAAAAGGGTCCAACTAGAAGCGGCTGATCGACCAAAAGAGGTGCTCATCATTCATTTACCCAATCGCTGATGCCATTTCCGACCTCACAAGTCTTCCCAAAAGCTCACAGCAGGGCAGGATTGGGCAAATGGCGCAATCTATGCTGCCCGATGCGCATTTGTCGGGAGCAGCGCTTGCTTCCATCTTACGACCATCATGTTGAACCACATGCTGGGTGTGTCCAAGGCTCGGTCGGCCAGGGCACCCATCTTTGTCCCCGCATCCCTCCTCGGCGCTACTCGAGTATGGTTGGTTGAGGATTGAAACTTCAACTTTAGCCGTAAAAATCGCCGACACTGCGAGACAGCCCCTCCTGTTACAGAGATAGCAGCCAAGAGGACCTTTCACATGGCGCTAAAGTCATCAAGCATTTGGCACGACTGCTGTAGCCCCTTTGCTGACAACCAGAGAAACAAATTTCCAGACACCGGCGGCGGCAGTGAAGCGAGCAGACGTTGCGGTGTGTAGTCATGTCTCCCGACACTCAAGGGGACAATGCAATCACGGAGCAGCCGTGCGTGCTTGTAGCCGCTTGCTGCATCTTCCTGCGCGACAAACATGGCAGCACACCTCCCTTTACAGTTCAAGAGAGAGCGAAATTAGCCACTTTCAGCTTTGAGAAGCGACAGTCTGACACGTATAGATTCCGCGAGGATCAGGATTGTGTGTGATGACGCAGATCGAAGGGAACTGGTTACCAAGGACGTCCACGTCTTGCGCCTCACCTGATAGCGATTGGTAACCTCGTGAGCCGCTTGGCGGACTGACTTTCAGCCCTGGGTTCTGACCCAGGCATGAGCAGTTTGGCAACAATCTCAACTGCCAAAACGATAAGGCCTCTTTTCGCAGGGCAACAAAAGCTATCGCAAAATTTACCAGTCAAAACGTCGGTGCGAGAAGTATTTGCGCAAAAGTGTATCAAAAAATGTTTTGAGTGTCGGTCTCAACGTCTTTTGTCACCATTGCGACCACCGCGCGATCCCGCCTTCTCGTTGTTACGTCTATGCTGAGCTTCAAGTGCCGTGAATTCCACCAAGGTCAAAAAGTGCGGCGGCTGTTGATCTCTGAAACACTCGACTTTGGCCGATTCGCCGGCGCGATCTGTCACCACTTTTTTTTTTCTTCTTTTCCTTTCTCTTCTCTGAGCACCCCCGCCTTATCCTCACGAAGTACTGTTCCCCACCCATCCAAAACTTGGCCATGAGTCGTTCACCTCTTGCTTGACTCCTCGTACGCACGCGTATGGATGAAGTGGCTTTTGGACCGGGAATTTTTTTTCGGAGTCAGTATCCGGCAGTTACTATACGGCAGCTTACAGTCAGTCGACAAGTCTCGTGCTGTTCTGTAGCTGGCCGAAGGTGACCACAGCTATGGAAAAGGTAAATGTCAACTCATGCTCGATCCGCCTCGTGTCATGGTCGCGAATGCATGTGAAATTTCCAGCGCGGCTACCGCTGGGTCCTGCAGTGTCACCAAATCCACAAAAAGACTGCGAGAGACCGAGCGACTGAAATTATCATGGTACCACGCCCCGGCATCCCGAGCAAGTCCTTTCTTGGCCTGCATCCACACGGCACGGAGCATGAAAAGTAGGCACAGGACGCGGGAGGTGCAACCCTTGCCTTTCTCTTGGTTTCCCCAAATAGCTGCCCTCTCTCTGCCGGGTACCTGCAACAGAGGTCGCAAGGCTCCTTGCCTGTTCCTGTCCCTGTTCCGTCCTCGTGGGCTCCACGACCAAAACATGGCACCACACACGCGAGTACGACAGGAGTATGTGTAAAAATAAAGAACGAGTTTCAAAAGAGACTGTTGTACATGTCGCAAATCAAAGCTTGCATTGTTCGACACACGGAAAAAAAAGGTTCGTATGGGATGATGGTAGGTGGCCAGGTACAGTACAACTGATTTAGGTACACTGCACGATTTCCAAGATTTTGTTTCCCACATTTCCCCCTCTTTTTCTTCTTACTCTGCGTTTGCATATGATATGATGCCCCTTCGCTTGGACAGGGTGCAAAAAAGAGGTGGACCAAAAATAACACATCTGCAATAATGACATGTTGCTCACACATGTCGGCCGCAAGTTTCTTTTTTTTTTTCTGCATGCAGTGCAAAGCCCTGGTGGAATGAGTACTTGCAAGTTACTCTTGATCGGTTTTGGTCGAGATACGTCTTCACCGCTCCCAAAAAGGTGTTGATCGTGCAGCAAAGCCAGAGGCAAGAGGCATGCACATGGTGCATCAAGCAAGCAGAGAGGGAATCAAGATAACCACGCATGATATCTCGACGGAAAGAGTCATTGCTTGTCGACGTCGCGCTTTCGATAGCCAATAAAGATACTGAAGCTCCTCAATCACAGCCTCGGTCACGATAATCGATTGGGGGCTGCTTCTAGAGCAATCGCATATTCAAATTCTCACTCATGCAGTTAATATTAAACAGCTGCAAAAAGATTACAATTGATCTGCACTGCAACATGTCGCTCTTATACTGCAACATGCCGCATCTAGCAGACTGAAGAGATTCGCTGGTTGGGCGTCGCTGCACACATATTACAGATCTTGGGTTATCTTTGTCTGCACTCTCTGCAGCAAAAAAAGTCGGGACTCCAATCACTCACTCACACCCCCACGGTTTGGGTATTAGACACAATATACAGTAATTCTTTCCCTCCCGATATCTCGGTGATACCGATGATCACATATCAGATCGCTGGGTTTCTTTGGTTTCTCGTACACTTGCGCTGGCAGGATGTGGCGGTTTACTGCACTTCTGCATATCTGACAATCACATACCATACTCATGCCAACGATAGAAGCAGCGACGATAACGACGTCACTTTCCACTTCCACACCTGGCCAACAGAAATAACCATTCCCACATGACTTGTTGTTGTGCCAAGCAGATCCAGAATAACAGCTTTCGTCGTCATCAGAGAAGATCCATTTTCTATAACAGAATAACAGACCCTTAGCAACGGTTGTTCTTTGAACCCAGAAAGCGTTGATATCCACAAAAAAAGCTTGCACAAACAAAGAATGATAGAGTAGATCGTGAAAACGACTGTTGTCCCATGCCGGCATCGATGCTGCGCAAATACTTCACTCTGCTCACGGCAGAGAAAAAGACGATTCAAAGAAGAACGTGATTGCATTGTGTCACTACAGAGACACGGGATTAATCGTCGTTGTGCGGCTTTTGCGATTCTTTGATGAGGGTCGCAGTTGTAAACGGTTAAACCTTGGGTTTGATTGTTGCTCCCCCCTGCCTTTAAACGGCTACGTCGCCCTTGTTGCTTTTATACAAACAACCAAGCCACGCACCCCTTCATCAAACTCTGCCATAGCAACAAGAATGTAAATTGTATAAACGCAGCAGAGGATACGACGCAGGGGGGAAATGTAAAAGAAGAAACCGAGGGCAAGCGATTCTAAATTCTAATCTATGTGGGTTTTATTGTTCGCATGCTCGACCCTGAAGCATCTATGCCGCGTGCTTTTCGCCAGAGCAACGAACGGTGGTTGCTCTGCTATCTACTGGACCAACGCATCTGTGATTGTTATCTCGACTTTACCAGTCTTCTTGTCAAAGCTCTTCATCGTCACGCTGCGCATGTCACGCACGATCCATGTTGCACCGGCTTCTTGCAATTGCTGCACTGTATGTGTGGTTGCCAATGCGACTACCTTGTAGCCCGCCGCTATACCCGCGCGCACACCCGCGGGAGCATCCTCGAGCACTAGAACATCATTGCTGGTGATGTTCAAGCGCTGCGCACCTAGCTTGTAGCAAGCTGGGTCTGGTTTGCCTTTCGCGACTTGCTCGGCGCTGACTAGGTGCTTGGGTGTTGCGAGACCCATCACCTCCAGCCATCCGGAAACCAGCGGTTGCGTTCCCGAAGTCACGATTGCCCAGGGTGCAGAGGCTTGCTCGAGCGATTCCAGGATAGATCGGCTGCCTGGTATCTCGACGGCGTCGTGGCCCCATTTCTTGGGAATGGCGCCTTCTGCCGCGCAGACGTCTACCAAAAAGCGAGAGCCATGTTAGCTGGATGGAGACACTAACTGGGCGAGACATGCGTGTGGTGGAGTGAGAAAAGAAAAGACACATCGTGATTGTGGGTGTGGCAGTAAGCATCGCGTACTTCGTGTCAGCTAATCTTCCCGACGTGACTGACGCGATGATTGGGAGTGTTTCTGCTTCAGGTCTCAGGTCTTGCCGTAAATCCTGAGACAAGAGCCGTTATAGGCAACGCTGAGTGTACGATGTGGGTGGGACTTCTTGCAAGCATCGAGAGACATGTATAACGCTGTGGTGGGGAGACGCGCTCTAGCTTCTCTCTTTTACCCACAGGCGTACGGCCCTGTGACAGCATGTCTGTACCGTGATGGTCAAGTGGTTGGTTGTCGGTTCCACTCGTGTTTGATCAATTTGAGAGTGAGCACTTGACTGATCGTCTCAAGCCCGTTTGCCTCTCACGACAAGAAAACCAAGAGTAGGCAATGATTGCAGGATTGCGAATCGGTGACTCCGAAAGGTGACAAGTGTAGGAAGGGCAAAAGAAAGAAGGTTTACGTACACTCCCAATTGGCGAGCTTGGGCTCAAGGATCTCCAGCACGTCGATTGAACGTCTTCCATGAGAGGTGGCAAGGATGACTTCAGGATCCACGCCGATTTCCTTTCCGATTTGATGCCAGTGTTTGACGATGGCATTGGTGCTGTCGATGATTGTGCCGTCCATATCAAACAGCTAGGTCGAGTCAGTGCATGTTGAAGGAAAAACAACATCCAGTGAGGATACACGTGTCTGGTCCATTCGATGGATAGATCGAAATAGGCTTGCTTGTTTCCAGATGGATGTTGCAAGAATCGAAGGAGCTCACTCACCAATGCTGAGAACGAATGCACCTCAGCAGGTGCTGAGAAGTTGTGCTCTTCAAGGGATGGCATGTCGACTCTGTGGTTCCTCGGAGATTCTCGTGTGACTTCGAGTGAGATGGGATTGAATATGTTATTTGCCCTTCTCGATTCCCGACTGGGCAGTATATATGTGTGTTTGCAGTTAGTTGTTGAGGGCAAAGTGAGGGCTGCTCATTCCGCGTATTCGCTGTCGGAGCTTCCTAATTAAGCGAACCTTCCGCCTGTTTTCAGACGACCAACTTCTATTAAGTGACAACCATCCAGTCATAATGACGAGTATCTGTGTACATTGCTTAACAGAAAAGCCTTGTAGAGAGCGTCATACCGAATCTGCGACGTGATATTGCCAGGAGGCAAGATCGATCAAGTCTATATCTAGCCTTGGGTCGCTCTTAGAATCAGGGTTATGCCCTCGACAAGATTTCTTATCCTTGATATCGACTTAACAGACGACACCGTAGATCAATCGAAGTTAGAATGCATCGAATATCACCTCTAAGAGACAACAATACGTTTTGAGGCTATTATAGAAGGTGAAGTGCGGTAGGAGGCTTGTGTGTTGAAATTGATGATTCGATATGCTTCTCTCAGCAAATGACCTTGCACCACAACGAAACCCCTTATCATAATCGGTTGGATAATCTAGACAACACACTCAAATTCTCATGCAAAAACAGGCAGGTGTATATGTATATCAGTATGGAATCTGCAAGTACAGAATTGGTGTTGAGAATACGAGTCGTGTTAGCGTTGGTCTCTTTATTACTGCTTTTCGACAGCGACCCTGTCCTTCGAGAGCCGAGAAGTTCGCATCGGAATCACGATATTAGTAAACCATGTCGGGAATACCGATTACTAGTAACCAATCTTCCCTTAGTCGAGTAGCGTTGTATAGAGGACAGCACATGGGAAGTTCTGCAACGAGCACCAGAATATCTTGACAAGCCATTCTTAGTTCAAGGCCGGGTATCTCGTTAATAAGTATATGCAACCAACATCAAAACAAGGTGATCATGTAAACAACTCCGTACGCGCTAGAGACCCAGACCAGTAGAAAATCGCTTTTTCCCAAACTCTTTTTACGACTCCATGGCCGTGTCCACGTTATCATCACCCCAAAGACCCTCGAGCTTGAACTCCTTGGCCCACTCGGTGACAATCTCCTTCTGGTCACCAACAAGACCGGTGCTGTCGCTGTTGCCAGGGGTCTTCTTGCCTTCCTTGGCGAGTTGCAGCGTCGGTGCGTCCATCCAGCCTTGAATACGACCATCTCTCCAGTCGGTAACGACCGTCTGTGCAGCAGCGTGGACGTTGGGGACACCACCCTTTCCAAGACGACCGCGCTTACGAGCGACTTGGACAAGGAAGTTTGTGGTGAGGTCGCCGTTGGCAGTCATGATAGCGGGAAGGCCATAGACATCCAACAACTTCTGGAAGCCATCGGCACTACCACTCAAACGCTTGAGCAGTAGAGTGACAGCAGGAACGGGGTCATCAATCTCCTTTGGTGGGACAGCATTGAGCAGGATCAAGCGTGCTTGCTCCTCTGCACGGTTGGCCTTTGCACCCTCAACAGATGAAGGGAAGACGATACCGGGCGAGTCGAGGAGCTTCAGCTTGCTGTCAATCTTGACCTCGCGCAAGCTGGTTGTGACACCAGCCTCAGCACCAGTAGGGCAGTTGCCCTTCTTGCCAAGTTGAGAAGTCAGAGCGTTAATAACGGAAGACTTTCCAACGTTGGGGTATCCAATAACACCGACAGTGATGGCGCGCTTGAGTTGGGAAGAGTGAGCGTAGGTCTTGAGGGCGCGGAAGAGGGTCTCGGAGGTGCCCTTGACGGTCAGGGCCTTGTGATCGAAGGTACGGGCGTTGGCAGCAGAGTTGGCGGCACGGAGAGGGAGGGTGGGGAAGGAGCGACGGAGGTGGATGAGCCAATCCTTGAGAACTTGAGGAGGGATGAGATCGATCTTGTTGAGCACCAGAATCAGGCGCTTGTTGTGTCCAGCCTCTGCAGCCATGATTTGTCTCTCGACCTCCTTTGATCGTGTTCCGTTGGGGTCGCGAGCGTCCAGGACGTACAGAACAACATCAGCCTGCTCGATGACATTCTTGAAGACCTTGTCGAAAGCGCGACGAGAAGAGTCCTTGCGCACGGCAGGGGCGTTCATGGTCTGTTCGTCGCCAGCGGCCATGTCATCGTCGGACATGTCCTCATCCATGTCATCCTCATCCTCGTCGGCTTCACCATCAAAGTCCTGTGCGCGTGCGCGTGCTGAGGCGAGCAGAGCAGCCATAGGGTTTGATGCATCCTCGTCCATAGCATCGTCGTCATCGTCCATGTCGCTGATATCGATGTCGTCGTCGTTCTCGGCGGCAGCGGTCTGATCGATATCCTTGACGTCGATGCCCTCGCGACGGGCTTTTGCCAACAAGCGGGCTCTCTGCTTCTCCTCCTCCTTCCTCCTCTTTGACTCTTCAATCTCGTCGAGGACCTTTTGCTTGAAGGGGAACAGGTTGGGAATACCGGGGTCCTTCTTGATCTTGGATCTCCATTCTGGGTTCTAAGGATAGTAGCATCAGCACTCGAGTCACAAATGGGTGATTGGGAAAAGTTAGCATACGTTTTTTGCTTGCTTGCGAAGCTTTCTTTGCTTTTCGGCAGACTTTTTCTGGATGCTGTTGCGCAGGCGCGTCGAGGTGCGCTTTGAGATGGGCTTTCCGACCTTGGGCATTGTGGATGGTGTGTGGTCGAGTTTGCAGGCAATGAAACCTTTTGAAAGTCAGGCGCTCAAAAAAATGTATGGCTAGACGCGGAGTTTTGAGCGCCCGAGCAGACAAACGCCGGCCTCCACGCTTGCCAAGGCGCTCCGCATGGCGCATCGTGCATGAGCTCCAGCAGTCGCAGTCGCAGTCGCAGTCGGTCATAGCCAGCAGCATCCCCGTCTGTGTCCTCGTTACTCCCACACACGCAACCACTTCCCAATCACAAGACTCGTCGCTCCAATCGCTCTCTACCCGACTCTACTCATTGCGCACAAATCTCTTTGAACTCCCTTGCAGCCCGTGATACCCGTCGACGCCCACATCCCCACCACCCAACATGTCGCTATTCTGGTCAACCCCTCTAGACATAGACATCGTACTTGAAGATGCCGACGAACGCGCCATGGTCGACGTCAAGCTGGACAAGAACCGCCGCGAAAAAGCCCCCTTATATCTAGACGGCGAGAGCGTCAAAGGTGCCGTCACCGTCCGCCCGAAAGACGGCAAGCGTTTAGAACACACCGGCATCAAGGTCCAATTCATCGGCACAATCGAGATGTTCTTCGACCGCGGAACACACCACGAGTTCTTGTCCATGCAAACAGAACTTGCTGCCCCTGGCGACCTCCAACATCCCCAGACCTTCCCTTTCACCTTCAAGAACGTCGAGAAGCCCTATGAGAGTTACTCGGGCATCAATGTGCGCCTACGCTACTTTGTCCGCGTTACTGTGAGCCGCCGTATGCAGGATGTTGTGCGCGAGAAGGATCTCTGGGTCTACTCGTACCGCATGCCACCAGAGACCAACAGCGTCATCAAGATGGATGTCGGTATCGAGGATTGTCTGCACATTGAGTTCGAATACAGCAAAAGCAAATACCACTTGAAGGATGTCATCGTCGGCCGCATCTACTTCTTGCTGGTTCGTCTGAAGATCAAGCACATGGAACTTAGTATCATCCGTCGCGAGACAACCGGTGTACCGCCAAATCAATACAACGAGAGCGAGACGCTCGTACGCTTCGAGGTATGCAAATCCCTACCATCTCTCTACTCCCTCGAAACAACCACTAACTCTCACTCCACACAGATCATGGACGGCTCCCCCTCCCGCGGCGAAACAATCCCCATCCGTCTCTTCCTCGGCGGCTTCGACCTAACACCCACTTTCCGCGAAGTAAACAAGAAATACTCGACACGCTACTATCTCTCCCTCGTACTCATCGACGAAGACGCCCGCCGCTACTTCAAGCAAAGCGAAATCGTACTTTACCGTCAAGCACCGGAGGGTGTCGAGGCCGCCCAAAGGCAAGCCAAAGAGATACAAATGAGCTGAAGCCAGACGCCCCATCGTGATCTCTCTTTGCAGCTATGAATTTTGGAAGTCGTTGAGGGAAATTAGAGGTCATGTTTGGGACCTGGTTAATACGAAAACAAGAAACAATAGTGTCTGTTCATTGTGCAAGTTTTTGGTTCCCATGAGGGGCTCTGAGCTATTTTGCGCGCAAGAAAGCGAGGCGTTCAATGGCGTCTTCTTGAGGGTTGTTGGTCAAGCAGGGAGCAAGAAGAAGAGGAGGCATCTGCATGTATTGGCAGAATCCGTTTCTCGGCAAGAGCAGTGTTGGCCGCATCATTGCCATGTTTCGTTCGTAGAGAACGATGTGTCCCCATCCAAACATGTTTGATGTACATACTGAAACAAATTTCTCTATCTTTTGTCTTTTGATTCATCATCGTCGATACAGTCGACTATCCATCATATGCTCCTAAAGGGGTTATCTCGTAGAAGAAAAGAAAAAAAAGGTATGAAACAAATGTAAAAACGCCATATCGCCTTTTTAGCGATCCCCTTGCCCATTTTTGTACAAACCCCCCTCATGAAACAGCTCTTTTCATGATCCTTCTTAAACCTCGTTGCTGGGGTAAACAACCTTGTTGCTACCAACAAAGTCCTCCTTGATAGCACGCATACTGACAAAGCGCGCCAACAAGTTAGCACTGCCAGCCTTGTCATTAGTACCACTGGCTCTAGCACCACCGAAAGGCTGCTGGCCAACCACGGCACCAGTACTCTTGACATTGATGTAAAAGTTGCCAGCTGTGTTGCGCAGCGCCTCTTCAGCAAAGCGGATGGCGTAGCGGTCTTGGGCAAACACTGCACCGGTCAGAGCGTAATCGGAGGATGCATCGATGTCTTTGCAGATGCTTGCGAAGGCGTTTGGTGCGGCGTCGTCGTAGACGTAGACACACAGGATAGGACCGAAGAGTTCTTGCTTGAGTAAGGGGTGTGCAGGGTTCTTGGTGGCGTAGATAGTAGGATGGATATAGTAGCCCTTTGAGCCGTCGTACTTGCCTCCCACCAGCAATTCAAGTTCAGAGTCGTTCTTCGCGTCGTCAATAACCTTGCTCAGTTTGTCGAAACTGCCCTGGTGGATAACAGGGCCGATGAAGTTGGAGTAGTCCTCTGGGTCGCCGATCTTCAGCTTCTCGGTTTCGGAGATGAGACCTTCTTTGACGCTGCTCCAGAGTGAGGCGGGGAAGTATGCGCGAGAGGTGGCAGAGCACTTCTGGCCTTGGTATTCAAAGGCGCCACGGACGGTATTGATGACGGCGTTGTTGACATCGGCAGAGGGGTGGACAAGGTGGAAGTTCTTACCACCAGTCTCACCCACGATGCGGGGGTAGCCCTGGTAGCGGCCCTCAGCGACACCGTTGGCAATCTGGCCGTACAGACTGCGGAAGACAGAGGTAGAGCCAGTGAAGTGAAGAGCAGCGAATTGACGGTGGGCGAGGACGACCTTGGTCACCTCAGCAGCATCACCGGGAAGGAACTGAATAACTCCTTCGGGAAGGCCAGCCTCGAGAAGGATTTTGTAGAGAAGGTAGTTGGAGGCCATGGCCGAAGGAGAAGGCTTCCAGACAACGACGTTGCCCATAAGAGCAGGGGCACAAGCGAGGTTACCACCGATAGCAGTGAAGTTGAAGGGAGACACAGCATAGACGAAACCCTCGAGAGGACGGTACTCGACACGGTTCCAGACACCAGGAGAATTGTGAGTGGGCTGGTGGGCGTATGTGTCCTGAGCGTACTGAACGTTGAAACGGAGAAAATCGCACAGCTCAGCAGCAGCATCGATCTCGGCTTGGTATGCGTTCTTGCCCTGACCAGCCATGGTTGCTGCCATAATGTCGTAGCGGTACTTGCCAGCGATCAGGTCGGCAGCCTTGAGGAAGACAGCAGCGCGGTCGGCAAAAGGGAGGTTCTCCCATGCGGGCTTAGCAGCCAAAGCAGCATCGATGGCAGCCGAGACATCCTGAGAAGAGGCGTTGGCGTAGGATGCAACAGAGTTGGCG